>CAKNYM010040956.1:0-72810 GCA_932195095.1 Andricus curvator
TACCGTAACCGCATTTTATGTCAAGAAGTTCCCAGTGATAGGTGCAGAGCGTGTCATGCACACGCTGAGTACCTAGAACACATACTATCAGGGTGTGCGACCCACGCAGGAACGACGTATATCTATAGACATAATGCGGCCCTAAGAGTGCTTTACTACTATCTTTGTCGCTCTTACGGTGTTGGCCGCGACCCTGCCCTGCCGAGTGCTCCAAGGGAGATAGAGTCGATTGTCCGAAACGAGAAGTGCCAAATTTTCTGCAACTACGATTTTCGGGCAGCAGTCTCCGTTGCGCACTCGAGGCCTGACATTGTTCTCCAAGACTTCGAGAAACGAACTATATTCGTGATCGAATTCTCGGCTCCGTCCGAATACAACATCACTGCAAAGGAGAAAGAAAAAGAGGAGAGGTATCAAGACCTTTAAAGAGAGCTACAACGACTGTACCCAAAATATTCGGTACAAGTAATTGTCCTTGTGATAGGTGCTCTCGGAGGTGCAAAACTATCACTGGTTCGTAACCTTAAAGCCATACCCGCGTGCCAAAAATGTGCTAGGGCACTTGCGAGATGGATGCAGAAAGCTGTCATCATTGGGTCGCTTCGTGTCCTCAAGACACACGAGGGTTTCGCCGGCCTTTCGTTGTGATTTCGTCGTTGCCTATGACCACCCATCTCACGGTTGTGAGACGTAGCCATAGGTGTGATTTACCGCGGTGCTACTGGGGACTATTGACATTTTTTGGATGGCAGTTCTCCTAGTGGAACCCTGCGATGATTGTATAATTTTTTTTTAATTTATATATATATATATATATATATATATATATATAAATATATATAAGTTGTCACAAATAAATATATGCATGCAAATAAAGGAACAATAGTTTGTAGTGTAAAAAGGGATTAGTTTTTGACGACTTTATGACAGCCAAAAATTTTATTAACTGCCTTTCGTGTTTCGGAATCCTCAAGGTTGGACCGCCATAAATTAAAACATAAAAAAAGGACCCACATCTTTCAGGCAATCTCTAGATACGAAATCATTCAAATAGAGACAGATAATTCACTGAAATTGGTATGACCCGGTCTAGCATTTTCGTCCGAGATGTTCCTGAGATTTCCTTTCGGTAGAAATTCCGATATGTTTGCGTGACGGCAAAAATATATGACGAAGAGAATATCTTCAGATTCAGACACATTGTCTAAATTGCTTGTCTTTTGTTACACGTTCTAAAACTTTAAAAAGACCTTTTATTCCCTATTGAAAAACTTGACGTGAAAAACTACGTCAAAAATGACGTGAAAAATGACGTAAAAAACGACGTCAAGAACGAAGTCAAAAACGGCGTAAAAATGACGTTACAAATTGGGATAGTTTTTACGTCACTTTTTACGCGATTTTTGACGTCGTTTTTTCCGTAATTTTTTACGTCATTTTTTAATTTTTTCAAATTGATAAAACTTATCAATCCTCATTCATTTCTTTCGGGAGATTGTAATAAAAACGCAATTGAGTAGCACAAACTTATTATTTATTTACTTTTTTTTAGTTATTTGCTTTTACAATTATTTATCATATTTTATCAATATGTAATCTTATGGTATAAACTGTTATTAATCTTCGTTTAACTTTGAACGTAAATAATAAATTTTCTGCGACAAGTACTTCCATAAATTTTTCATCCTGGCTAGCCATGCAAAGCCGGAATCGCCGGCGTCTGATATGGTGGGAGTCAAAACCTTTCTGATGCTTTTTTCATCCTGGACATGTTTATTTGCCCTGACTGCAAATTTATTTCTTTTAAACTTGGCGGTGTACCAGTGACTCCAATCATCAACAGCAGAGGGCTGGGACGACGTAACCAGCAGTGGGACTCCGATACCGTGTCGAAAGTCGAATATCGAACGGATCTCTTTTTCTAACGCGTGGAGATAGAAAGAGAGGTTCGTTCGATTTTCAACTTCGAAACAGCATCAGAGTCCCACTGCGGTTACGAGCGACTACATCTCGCTCGTTTCTGCACAAAGAGTGCAGCACCTGCTAGTGCGGGAGAAATTAAATTTGCACAGATGCGATAAATTTACATTAAATATTCCAATTTTAAGATTTTGACTGATATTTGAGCGGTGTCGGACTAAAATAATCGACTATAAGACGTAGAAGTTTAAGAGATAAATAAACTCTCATATGCTACGAAAGTAATAGCTCTGTAAAAGTCGCTCGATTGAATATTAATTATTGATATCATTCTGAGAAAACTTTTGAAAATATACGATTGTTGAGAAAATGTATTTTTTGTCACGTAGCGAGCATTTAATGTTTCGATTTAAGAAAGGATTTCATACATTTATTTTAGATGTAATCAATTTTAAGAACACGAATGACTGAAAGTTGTTTATATTGAAATATCTGCATTATTTCATGTACCAAAGTGGGTTATGGACGCTTTAGATTATAAGTGGTCTTTGTATATACTACGGTTAATTTGAAAGGCAATATCCTGACGTTAGGGACCGTGAATGCGAATGTTTATATAAACTGGCGACAGGCTCAAGTACTACGACTTTTGGGGAGACGTAGTTTCAAATCTAGGTTTTCGAAGAAATCACGTGGAGATTGTGAGTTCCATCTCACATGAATCAGCATGTAGAGGTATGGGAAAAACTATGCGTGAGATAAGTGCGTGTGTGCCTTTGTGAGTGTATGACTGTGTAAGGAGTTGGAGCAGCGAGCTTGCGGTCATGGGACCAAGATGAAGACGAGGGTGGATGATGGATTAGGAAAACCCGGATTACAAGTTCAAATCTAATATTCAAAAAAGAACCCTGAGTCGGATAACGAACCGAACTCTAGGCTCTTGATAATTGATCTGCTCTGCTCTGATCTGTATCATCCAGTATTCACCCTAGTCTTCTTTGTGGTCCCATATATGACCGCAAGCTCGCTGCTCCCACTCCTTACACACACACACACACACACACACACACACACACACACACACACACACTTATCTCACGTATAGTTTTTCCCATACCTCTACATGCTGATTCATGTGAGATGCAACTCACAATCTCCACGTGATTTCTTCGAAAACCTAGATTTGAAACTACGTCGCCCCAAAAGTCGCAGTACTTGAGCCTGTCGCCAGTTTATATAAACATTCGCATTCGCGGTCCCTAACGTCCGGATATTGCCTTTCAAATTACCCGTAGTATATACAAAGACCACTTATAATCTAAAGCGTTCATAACCCACTTTGGTACATGAAAGAATGCAGATATTTCAATATAAACAATTTGCAGAGTCATTCGTGTTCTTAAAATTGATTACATCTAAAATAAATTTATGACATCCTTTCTTAAATCTAAACATTAAATGCTCGCTACGTGACAAGAAATACATTTTCTCAACACTCGTATATTTTCAAAAGTGTTCTCTGAATAATATCAATAATTAAAGTTCTATCGAGCGACTTTTTCAGAGCTATTACTTTTGTAGCATATGAGAGTTTATTTATCTCTTAAAATTCTACGTCTTATAATCGATTATTTTAGTCCGAAACCGCTCAAATATCAGTCAAAATCTTAAAATTGGAATTGGAATCTGAAATCATGACCTCACAGCGTCACGTGATAGGCAATATGGAGGCAACAACGGGGTCACTTTACCTCTAATATATACATACATGCGATGCGAAGGGTTTTTAATTTATTTTGCAATTATTTCGAAGAACTGGGAGTCATTATCTGCACAAATGCTTAGAGAAGACATTTTAAGAAAGGACAAAAAAATTTTACACGCTGGACATGTTATAAATTTAGAAAAAATATAAAATATAAGTTGATGGAATCGTCATCCAGTGTATTGTTTTCGTCAAAAATGGTTTGTTTTTATTACTTAAGGAGAGGGTTGAACATTGCTAGTTAGTCGTACTTTAAAAACTGAATTTACAATATATTATAAAGGAATATGAATTACGTTTTTTGTGAAAGTTTCAGACCCTCTCATAACGTACAAAAAAGTGGCTTCCATCTAGTTTTTATACGATAAATACATTGGACACATATCCTTGAAAAGTGGACAATTTGCTATTTGTAAGTGCGTTTTAGTACACTTTTCACATAAAAATACCTTAATTGAGTAGAAAATGAGATTTTACTTAAAATAATATAAATGAGTGATATACGGAACTTAAAGTAATTTTAGGTTGTGTGTTACATGTAATAACGACAATAATAATTCATCATTTGGATATAAATTGGGTATAATGACTTATTTTAAGTTGTTCCTCACATGTGTTATTATATTAAAGTAAATGAAAACAGTAGCATCCAGTTAGAAAATCATTATTTTTTAAAGATATGATGATATGTCTAATGAAGACAAGAAGGCAAAAACGCTTTTTCCAACTTTATGAAACCCAAATACACGAAACCAAACTTGTCTTCTGGTGCTAGTTAAATTTTTTATTGATTATATTGCTTTAAACTGAACGAAATATTAATATAATAGTAATTTTTATTATAAAATTCAAATGGATTATATAGTAAAACCTGTAATACGACGAATACGACCCCGTTATTTTAGTACTACATTTGGCCACCAGTTGGCGTATCGCTGTATTTCAGATCCCAATATTTAATGTAAATTTATCGCATCTGTGCAAATTTAATTTCTCCCGCACTAGCAGGTGCTGCACTCTTTGTGTAGAAACGAGCGAGATTTATAGTCGCCTCGTAACAGAGATGAGGGGTGGGATTCCGATGCCTTAAACTTTAAAGGCTTAAATCGAACGGACCTCTCTTTCTACCATGTGAGATAGACAACGAGGTGCAATCAAAGTTGAAACGATCGTTTCGAAAACTCTTTCTATCCTATATGGTGGACAGAGAGGGTCCGATCGTTACCAACGACAAGTAGTACTTGTCGTTTCATAACTATTAGAGATCCTCAAGGGAGAGTTGAGACGCGGGGTACTCAAATTCTGATTGGTGCCGCTGTACCGGAACCGGCTATTCTAAAAATGGTGCGATTTTCAAATAGAGTGTTCATTTCACAACAGATTTAATACAAAATAAAGAGAATATCATTGAACTAAACATTTAAAATAAACGAAGTGTAATTAAAAATCACTTTTAGGCATATATATTATACACATTTCCATAAATAATATTGGTTAAATAAATACATTTTGTAGGTTGGAAGCAAAGCTTTGGTTTGAAAAGGTTATACATACAAATAAAGTAAACATAAATTGTAGGAAAGGATGAAGATTTAAATGATAAAATTTCATAAGTTCATATTCTGAAAATAATTGAAAAATCAGTTTTAAGAAAAATGCATAACATTTTTCTTAAGAAACATGAAATAAAGGAAAAAGTAACATGAGTGAAAAGCTATTATTATTTCACACTTAAAAACGATATGGACAAATAAAAAACTTATCATTGATATGTCGTGTGCATCGCCATGCTTTGCTGGAGTACTTTTTATCAATATTTTTTTCTTTGGTCTTCGATTGATTAAAAATTCCAATCTGATCGATTGATATTCTGAATTAACAATTCTCGAAGTTTGGGATCTCGCGGAATTTGTTTCAGGAAAAACCCGTTTTTAGATGAATTATTGGAGTATAAAATATAGCAATTTACCATTTTTGAAAAACACTTATATCTCAGAAAATATTATCAATATTTTTCTTTGGAAAGTAGGTTATACACAACCTCTTTCACTTCTTCATTGATCACAAAACTCGCATATCACACTTCACACATAGCTTCAATATAAATAAACTAAGAAAAACAATTTATAATAAATAATGGGCCTGCATTACACAGTTTCCATTTTTTAATACTTTTGCTTAAATACGAAAATTTCTCGATGCTCGCTCGCGTGCTGTCACGTATTGCGCTACATGTCATTTTTCAAACTTTTCGCGCCGCAGTGAAATATCAAGTTCCGGTACAGCGGCGAGCATTGGAGGGGGAAACATGTCTCAACTCTCCCTAGAGGATCTCTAATAACTATGAGATCCTCTCTGTCTACCATATACGATAGAAAGAGATCTTTCGAAACCATCGTTTCGGTTTCGATCGCGCCTCGTTGTCTATCACACATGGTAGAAAGAGAGGTCCGTTCGATTTAAGGCATCGGAGTCCCACCCGAGGTGGGAGATTTCTGCTCGTAACAAAGATATTCTGGTAACAACCATTTGTCGTCTGCTGGAATAGTCCTAACCTCTCAAAACTTGCGCCATTGTGTTATTTAAATTAAATTCAACATCAACAAAATTATTTAAAAAACAATAAACTATGTCCTGATATTATAAATCTTGCACTTCTAATGCTTATGATGATATGTGAATGAAGAGTGAGTCAAAAAAATTAGCGATATGATATATTCATATAAGTTGATTTGAAACAAATCATGAAAATTGTCACCACACCCAGTAAAAGTTAGCTAAAGGCCAAATATTGAAAAGTGAAAAATTTGCTGTGAAGGAAGCGAAATTAATATTCAGAAGATAGTGATTTTTTACGTCTGATATAAATGATGAGTGGACAAACGAGATACCCATATGAGGGTTTGCTGCACAAGTACACAAATGCTATGAAAGGATGGCAGTATCGTTGGTTTATTTTGAGTCCAGAAACCGGAGAATTGCATTATTTTCTCAGTGAAACTGAGAAAAACCAGAAGCCAAGATGTTCCATTTATTTAGCCGGCGCTGTAATTGCACCTAGTGATGAGGATTCTACAACGTTTACCGTCAATTCTGCAACAGGTAGATAGATAGATAACATTGTTTAAAAGTCCTATTTCTGGAACAGTTGCACTGATTACTGTATATGTACGGTACGCTTATAATGCTACAATGTATAAATAAACATTTTGGAAAATTACCTGTCACGCTTGATGCGAGAACTCAAGATTTTTAATCTACTGCAGTATTTCACTGTACATTACGCTTTTTGGGGGACATTTATTCTTTGAAAACCTTTATTGTATTTAGGTAAATCTTACACTTCTAAGTCAATGACTTTGAAATCTGAATATTTTTCAATTGTGGGCTTTTAAATAATTTGGATGTATTCATACAGGCATTCCAAAAGACTAGGTGTTTTCGAATTTCAAGTGTTGTATTTATTTCGAAAGTCCCTAGACCTAAATAGTCCTTTGAGGAACAGGAATATATATGTGAAATGCAGTACCAGGCAGTACTTAACAATATTTACACACATGCGGGAACTTTTGTTGGAACGTGTAAAATATCCGCCGCTCGAGAACGTTCCAGAAACGTTCCAAACATAAATTACCGTTATTGTTATGATTATCAATAAGTATCGCGTAAACCGTAAGTGATAGGTTAAAATCGATGTCAGTTCATGATATGGATATCATATTATAGTGTAGTATGTAGTATATGCGGCACTCCAAACTCAAAAATGACATCCATTTTTACCTATCTCTTACGGTTTACGAGATAATTGTTGTTAAAAATAACAATAACGGAAGGTTCCCCTCAGGTCCCAGTGGAACGTTCTCAAGCGGCGGACATTTGACACGTTCCGAAGGTTCCCGCGGAACGTTACGTGCTATTAGGGCTGTCTTTTTATTCTGAGAGCTATATAGACACTAATGGTTTCCCATTATCGATGTTTTTGAAATTCAATTTAGGAATATTTTTCACCATCATCGTCATGAGTTGCCTATACCAATAATAATACAGTGTGTGAAGACACACTGCATCATTATTATTTAAATTAATGTCTCATGCTTAAGATGGTTACAGTCCAACATGTCGAAGGCGTTTCTGGTTAGAGTTGAATTTTTTTATTTTTAGAATAGTATGCACGGGGCTGTCCCGATATATATTATCAGCCACGGACGCATTATTATAATGCAATCAGCCCTATGCATTGACGTTAGTTCACGTAGCTTCTTAGCGTAAGCTGAGTTGTAGGTCGCGCTGGGTGGCATGTAAACCTACTATTGCATGTGTCGCATGGTAAAAATACAAAAGAATATTGTTTATTTAACAACATACAATATATATATATCAATTAATAATAACTTAAAACAGACTTCGAACCAAATAATTACTTTTTTAACCCCTGGTAATACAGACAAAAAATCTTATTTAAATTAATAAAAATAGAATTAGATTAGCTTCCAATATCGCATCAATATTTTTTTTAACCATTATAAATAATTAAACATATTAATTATAAAATTCTATTGATCAGTTAGGGGACAAAAATGGTGCGACTAAAAAATATTAAATTTATTTCAATAAGGTAAATTATATAAGTAGATATATATAAAATATAATCAGATCCTAGTATAATGTAAAGATTAATTTTTCAAATTAAAAATTATGCAAAAATTTCTTTGACAAACAATTTTTACGTAGAACTTATTAATTAGCTTTTGTTAAATAAACATTAAAATTTATTGCTTATCTGCGAATGCTCTCTATGTATTCAGCCTCTAAATCCAATCTAATAATAAAATTCGAAATACAATATTTAGTTTTTTTTTTAATTTTAAATTATTTTTACGGAAACCAAATATTGTATTTCTAATTTTCTTATTAAATTTCATTTAGATGTTTAATATGTAGTGTCTATGTTTATTTATATATTTGTTCAATTTAAATTGACAAAATATATAAGTAAAAATAAACACCGCGTATAAAATACATACTTAACCTCTAAATCTAATTAAAAAATAAAATTAAAAATTCAATATATAGTTTACTGTGAAAAAACTAAAGAAAATAAACTGTATAAGTTTTTAAATTATAAATAAATACAATAAACTTACTACTCCGAGAACAGTTCTTCCATCTGCCGCTTTTATTTCTCTTTCCAACAAAATATCTTTCGGAGCAAAATGTAACTTACACACTTTATGCCCCGGTGTTTTATTCCCGTGTTTTTGATTTTCTTTTATTTTGGAGGGTCTTTTTCGTTCTTAATTTTCCCCATAATTTCGAATTAAAATCATTTGTCAAAAAACTTGCTATTAGATAAAAATGGTAAAAAACGGAGCCTGCCTATACATCTGACATGTATTTGTTGACAAGTTCAGGTTTACATGCCACCCAGCGCCACCTACAACTCAGCTTATGCTAAGAAGCAGTGTGAACTAACCGAAATACATGGGCGATGCATAGGGCTGAATGCAATCAAGGGATCTGATAAAAGCGTGTGCCTTGACAGATTGGGCAAAGCCTGGTTTTTACCCCATCATTAACGGACTGGGCTTAAGTTGGGATCCGAACAACTAGAACCTCGGTAAAGGTACATAGAAAAATTTCAAGAGGTACCGGCTCAGGGATCGAACCCCGGACCTCTAAGGTGAAGTCCGAGCGTCTAACCAACTGAGCCACCGAGGCTCTCTTGCACGGGGCTGTCCCGGTATATATATATATATATATATATATATATATATATATATATTAATGTCTCAGGCTTAAGACGGTTACACAGTCCAATATGTCGAAGGCATTTTTGGTAAGAGTTGATTTTTTTTTATTTTTTATTTTTCGAATAGTATGCACGGGGCTGTACCGGTATATCATTCTTTTGGAATAGGAGGGCCGCAAGTCTAAGTTTTGGAATACAAAAATTTGGCCTGGAAGAAACCTGAAATTTTGAGATCGATATCCTGTTGCAATCCTGTTAGGTGTTTCGGTTGAATAAATTTTAATAACAAAGTTCGTATAGATCCTTTTTTTAAATATTTCTTGAGGTTTTTAATTATCAGCGATTTCAGGAGCAGAGGGCCACTAAATTCGGAAATGACTGAGAATTTGTTGAGGCCGGGAAGTTACTGTAAATTTATTTTGTATTCAGAAATATTTTTAATTCTTAATTTTAGTAAAATAAATCCATGCGGTGACTTTAAATATCACTTGATATCTTGATATCGTACGAAATAATGTGAGATTGAATGAATTCGTTTTGAAAGTGTACAATTTTAAGTGTTTTTCATTTGGAGATTGTCTAATGTTGAAAGTTTCGAATTTGTGCAATATTGAACAATTTTAAACATTTCAAATTTAGGAAAAGTTTTTTTTAAACCGGGAAATGAGCAGAAATCTTCTTCTAAGTCTTGAGTGACCACCCTGAGCAGTAATGACCGTTTTTTATTTCAGGCGATATGATCAAGCTTCGAGCAGCGGATGCTCGTGCCAGACAGGAATGGGTGGACAAACTTCGTGCGGTCACGGAAATGTATACCAGAGCAATTGCTAGCAGTCATCCACCTCTACCTCCTCGGGAGCATAGCAGCACTTCAATTCGAAATCCAGTTGCTAAAATAGAGGTTTTGGATGCTTTCGCAAATTGTCGAGAGCAACTCAACAAAGCAGAAAAACATACTGTTGCGTTATCACAAACTATCGAAAACTCTAGCCTTAATTTAGACCCAGACTTACTAATTCTAAAAGCCACTGCCCACGCGACATTGCATACCTTAAATGAGTGTTTAAATATTCTATATCAATAGAAACAAGAACAGTTTTCGAGGTGCAAAAAATAGTCATTACAGTTTTTAGCCATAACTTAGGATTGGGGAAAGTGAGTCCTTTTTTCCCCATTCTAATATGAATTTTTTATTTTAAAAGATATATTCCTACAAAAATGAAAAAATCAATTAAAATAAATGTTCTGTATGTTAGAAACGAAAATAAATACTCTGAGAGTATTTTCTGCGTGTGGCAAGAGTACTCGGCTCTCCTAGTAATACAGAAATTTTAATTTTAGAGATGCTGTTTTAAGCATTTTTGTCATGTTCTTCTTTCGAGCTTACAAGCCTGATAAAGGCACAAACATATCATTGTAACAGTCGAGTTTCGACCGAAGACAGAAACCAATTATTTTTTTAAAGTAGTGCCAATGAATGTTGAAGAAACGAAATGTTGCTTGTTTTAAATTAAAATATTAATCATTTTGTGATTGATTCTGAAGAGATTTTGAAGAAACTTTACTTTATGAAAAATATATTTTATTTACTCCTTGACAAAATTTGTGTACACTCAGTACGTAGAAGTACAAAATAATTAATGCATCCATACACGTTAAATTAATCGATACTGTACCTTTCGTTTTCAATTTTGAAATAAGGGAAATTCTTAAGAAGTCTTTTTTGCCTCGAACTTTGAGACGCAAAAAGGAAAATAATTCAGGATTTCCTTTTTTTCGAAAGGGATGGTTTTTGCTTTCTTTTGCGTGCTTATAAAGGACTAAAAAATCATTCATTTTTAAAATCAACTAATTTTTCAAAATAGTCAATTAGTCAGCTCACCTTTTTTAGACAGAGTCTTAATTAAAATAACGCAGAGGGAAATATTTGTATCCAATTTTGCATTTACGAGTGATAAGTCGGTTGACCCGACTGCGAAGTTTATAAAGTGTTAAGGATCGTAAATATTTTAATGAGTTTATATTTTTTACTACTTCCGTTGATCCCGCGGTTTTATAAAGTGAATAAAGAATAAGTCAATATTTTCTTACTCGTCTCATTTTGTCGATCGGAATCCACTTCTTTCCTGTCCAGTTTGTTTGCATTTTATTTAAAATTGTAAGTTTTCGATTTTTTAAAACACAAATGTATACCGAGGAGAAATCGTGTTAACTATTAGAGGGGAATGTGAAAAGTCAATGGGGTTGTTGCATATTTTCAAATATTTTTTTTTCCTAGTAAAATTAAAAGAACACCAAAAAAATAATGTAACTACGGAAGGAAAGTTTTTTTAAATCAAGTTTAAATTTTTTTGTTAATGTTTAAAAAGTATATTTTTTGAATTTTTGCGGGAAGTACTTTGCAGGAAGTACTTCATTCTGATTAGCGCGGTTGTTCGGTTTGTGATGGAATATAATATGGCCGCTAGCGACTGAATGGGTAAACAGAAACATAACCTATGGTAAAAGATATTCAAATTGAGGTTATCTTTGGAAACATTTCATTCTCACGCACTTGAATGATATTATTCATTACCATTTTTTAAAGGTTTTATATTTTAAGCAAAATTGTATTGCTTTTCGACAATTATAAGTAAATAAATATCTCTGTTAGAAATTGTAAATTGAATTTTCTCCAGCTGTCTGCTAGATACTTCGTTAGTCAATAGATCATTATTCTGATTGGTTACGCGCTTTTTGGGAAGTGACGTTTCAAGGTCACAGAGCTTTTAAATAGGGATATCAATACTTTTCTTAAACATTTTTTTTCTCCACAATGAAATTTTCCAAATTTTTTTTAAATGCACCAAAATGTTCAGAATGTTATGCAGTATTTGAAAAATATATTACCTAAAATTCATGCAACGACCCCATTTGAAAAATTAATAAATTAAAAATTTTCATAGATTATTTTATTTTATTCATTTTATATTTTCATACCTGCACCCGAAGAGAAATATAACTCCCAAATGTTTCTTTGACGAGTTTTCGCTTCTTTTTCAGAAAAATATTTTATTTATGCGATATTGTTAGAAGTATTTTACGTTTAGTGTGTTATATTAGGTATTTTCGCTTCAACCACCAGCTGATTTCACTGCGTTGAGTGCTGAGGGGAAAACAATGGAGCAAATGCATGGGATTCAATTCATTTTTGCCCTATTTCGCTAATATCTTCGTAAAAACTAATTTTTTCCATATAAGTGCGGGTTCCGGTTGGATGCGCGAGCGAAGTGTACATGTGCGTGATGCTGTGCGTCTTTATGGTTAATTTTGAGGTGTCGGTCCGGATATAGGATCCCTTATCGCGAGTGTAACTGATAGTGGAGAGTTTAAACTATCTAGTGCAGTGTTATCTACAGAGCCGGTGTTAACAAAAGCGAAAGATTTTGTTCTGCTCTTTTTGTCAATTGTTACATAGGTTATGTCGCAGGAAAAGAAACAGGAAGCCGTGATGTCTGACAATTCAAGCGGGAAGGACGAAACGACAGAAACAGGCGAAACTGGACTGGATGGTGGCGCCGCGCTACGCACATTGGATGAAACTACGGCATCCACGACAGCTGTCAATGTCAAAGTAGAAAAAAGAGGTAGAGGTAGACCACCTGGTACTGGTAAGAAATCAGTTACTCAAGATCAAATCAAATTGAATTTGAAAGACAAAAATAAGGACAAAGACAGAGAAAATGCCGTTATACCTAACATCGAGAAGTACCTGATAATCCAGAAAGAAAATAGACCCGAAAATGGCTGCACGACTGGAAGCAATGAAAGCCCTTTCCCGAGTTGAAGAGTTGGAAGTCGAAGAAGAAATATGACCAGATTCTAATGAAGAAGACATCTCTGAAATGAACACAACTCTGAAAAAGAGTTTTGCTGAAATACTTAATAACTGGTGGGCGAACGCGTTACCAGAAACAGCAATTATTTTCAGAGCACTGCAAATAGCTGAATTTGAAAAAGAGACTGTGGCTAGAGAGAGGGCGGCAACATCAGCACTAAGTAAAGCGAGAGAGGGAAAAACGTTTGACAGGAGAAAATACGGAACCTGGAACCTGGATCGAGAAGGAAAAGGAAGAAAACTTTATCAACAGGATGCACGACGGGTTTGTATGGATAGCAAAGGCCGCGACAAGAGACAATAAAAGAGCCAGGGCGAAAGGGGGGCAATTAATCGGAATTAAAAAAACGATCAGCGATGAATTTTGTATTTCGGAATGGGAGTTTGGACTGCAAATTAGAGAAATCAATTCTCAATTAAATTCCAACAAAATAAATATTATTTCGATATATAATAATGTCGGGGTTGCTAGGGTATGTAAAGAACTAGAGGGGATAATAGATAAGCTACAAGAGAATGACGAAAAGGTAATAATTGTAGGAGACTGGAATGCGAGGATTGGTGAAGAACAGGGTGAGTGTGAATTCGACGAAGGTGATCTTGTAAGTAGTAATTACTCAATTATCAGGAACTCCGAAGATAAGACTGTGAACTCGGAGGGTATCAGACTTTTAAAATTCTGTGACGATTATGGCCTGAAAGTGTTGAATGGAAGAATGAGTGGAGACATGAAAGGTAACTGGACGAGTCTTGATGACGGTCTTGATGAGAATCGGATTAAGGATATAACAATTATTCCAAGAACCGAATCGGGCCATTTTCCTATTACCTTTTCAATGAATGGAAAGGACGTCACCAGACATAATCGGATTAACAAAGCTAGGAATCAGGTGTGGGTAGTAAAGCTAGTTTGGGACGAAGAGAAAGCACAGGAGTTCAGAGAGGAAATGGACAAATTTTGCGTAGAGGATATTGTTAAGAACTTAAGCTGGGAAGACAGGTGGGAAAGCATCAACCTTCATATAAAAAAAGTGGCAGAGAAGACCGGGATGGTCAGAAGATTCAAACCAGACCCTCCCAATATGTCAAATCCCAACGGTAAAGAGCGTCAAGACGAAGAATGCACCCAACAAAAAAAGCAGTGTGGACGAAGCTAAAAAAAATACCTAAAGACTAAAGTGATCAGTGGGGAAGAGTAAAATCTAGCAAGACCTTGGGTGACTTTTGGAACGCCCTGAATGAATTCAGACCCCGCAGACGACGCTTCAAGGGTGCCAACATCAATAAGCAGAAATGGAAAGCCCACTTCATGAATCTTGTGTGTGGAGAAAAAACAGCTGAAGAAATGAATGAAAGTCCAGAAAATTCAAATACTCAGAATCTAGAGGAGCTTGGAACCAATCACCCCTGTGATGAAACAATTACAGTCCCAGAAGAAGAAGATGAGCTAAGCATAGAAATATCACCTGAGGAGATGCTAAGCACAATCAGGAAGCTCAAAAAAGGTAAAGCCGCTGGAGAAGACGGGGGACTACAGAATTCATCAGCGGTCTATCGACGTCTTGGCTTAAAGAAGCTAACAAGGTTTTAAACGGCTTTTGGTGTGAAGACAAGATAGCGAGAGGATGGAATAAAGCTAAAATAGTACCTATTCATAAAGGAGGTGAAGAAGATGATGTTAGCAACTACAGAGGTCTCGCAATGCTTGATGTGGGATATAAAATCCTAGCTACGATTATGAACAAAAGATTAATGGATTGGCTCGAAAAGAAAAAGTTTTATCGCGAGAGTCAGGCTGGGTTTAGAAGAAAGAGGTCCACGAGAGATCACGTATTTGTTCTGAATTCACTAATCAATAATAAATTGAAGAGAACTGGTGGGAAGCTGTATGTGGCTTTAATTGACTTCAAAAAGGCGTTCGATACAGTTGGACAGGGTGATTCTCTTGGAAAATTTAAAAAGTTTAGGGGTAAGGGGCAGGATGTTACAAATGATCCAAGTTCTTCTCAGCAATACACTCAACGAGGTTATAACGGCAGAAGGATCCACAGACTGTTTCATCACAACCAGAGGAGTTAGGCAAGGATGTCCCTTGAGCCCAACCTTATTCAACGTTCTCATCGATGATGTCGACGAAGATTGGGAGGGACAAAATATAGGAGGCACTGCGATTGGAAATACCAAAATCTTTGGGCTCAAGTTTGCAGACGACCTAGCAGTTGTGTCTGACACACCAGAAGGACTTCGGGATATGCTGAAAAAACTCGAAAGATATGTGGCTCAAAATAGGCTGGAAATAAACGCAAGCAAGCCCAAGGTCATGGTTTTCCAGAACCGAGGCAGACGAAAGGCTGAAGAAAAGTTGAGTATCTCAGGTCGCGAACTTGAAATAGTGGACAGCTGCAAATATCTTGGCTTTTGGTTCTCTACAACTGTAACCTACACTAAACATCTGAGGAAGATGGCAGGGAAAGTACGTGTTGCTACAAATTCAGCCTGGGGGATTATGAAGAGAGCTAGGATTCACAAGCTAGGCAAAAGACTCTATCTCCTAGACACGTTAGCTAAAGCAGGAGGTCTGTATGGAGTTGAGATCTGGGGATGGCAAAGGCGAGTGGAAGTAGAGAAACTTCAGGGCAGATATGTAAAAATGGTAATGGGTGTAGACTGCACAACTCCAAGTTACATTTGGAGACTGGAGTCGGCTAGACACAGTCTAGAAATAGAAACCAGAAGAAGAGCGGGCACCTATTTGCAAGAAGTCAGCGAAATGGATGAGAAACGTTGGCCTAAAATCTGTCTACGAGAAGAACTAAGGTCTATTCAAAACAGAAATCCATCAAAATGGGGTAAACTACTCTCGGATGCATTTCATGAGGTAAAAGACGACGAGACGATTAAGTTGCTGTGGACCGGAGGACACCAAGACCAAGTTAAAAGGAACTCAGCAAGAGGAATACAACTCAAGATTGATCAGGAAATTTTAAATGACCTGGAGAAAGTAAAGACGTCTACATACTGCAGTGACTATAAGAACTGGAAAGCCTCTGCAGGTAGAGAGCCTTACTGGGAAGATGATAATTTAG
The DNA here is from genome assembly GCA_932195095.1 of Andricus curvator. NCBI lineage: Eukaryota > Metazoa > Arthropoda > Insecta > Hymenoptera > Cynipidae > Andricus > Andricus curvator. Next base: position 16,398 of record CAKNYM010040956.1, read on the forward strand.
GGGGTGAAGCGAAAGAACAATGGGCCAGAATGAGATGTGGCAACGTTGGCAAAGCAGGCAATAAAGGGTATAGTGATGTAGCTTGTCGTTTATGTTGGAATAAAGAAGAAACACTGAGTCACATTTTCATTTGTACAGGAGCAGCAGGTACTATTGATGACAAGTGGGTTAAAGGGGTAGCTGAGTGGAGGGAAGATAGGGAAGGTGACAATTTTAAAGAATTTTTATGCAAAAGCCTATGCGAAAAACCGATCCCCGTCCTCTGCAATTAAGCAAGAAAGTTTGAGGCGATAGGAAGGGAACAAGATAAATTGTAACCCACACTTTTTTTTTATTGTATAATTAGTATCGTTTGTACTTTTTAACGAATTTGTACACACCTATATGAGGCGTTAGGTACAAAAACCACCTAAACCGGGTTAGGTTGTTTTTCAGTAAATTGCTTTTTTATAATCTGTAAATCCTACTTGATAGTATACAACTTAAAAATAACATAAAAAAAACTTTTCTATCTCTAATTACGCCATTTTCGAGGTGCGCGCTCACTCGCACACGCATATACCGCGCGGGGTCCCGTGTCCCCTGCCCGCTCGCCGCTTTCGCTCAGCTGTGCAGAACTGCAGATCGCAGTAGTCGGATCATCTGTCCGTTCAATACATAAATTTCTGAAATGAAAAAATTATTTTCTCGGCAGAATTTCACTTTTCAATAGTCATATTTCATTGTACATCAAACCATTTAATCTAATATTAAAGTTTTCTTAGTTCTAGAGAGTTTCAAACCTTTAAACTGATTTTTCTTTTAACATGATTTCACGATTTAGGTTATTTTTCCGAAAATTAATTTTTCAGAATCACCGATCCCGAAGTAGTTGATGCATAACTTAAAAGTAATGTGAAAATAACAATTGTTAACATGAATCGCGTAATACTCAACGCACGCCGCGCTGCCGCTGTCCTCTCCCGTATGCGATGTGGCTTTCCGCTTTCGCTCGAAATTGTTTATAACAATTTTACCCCAGTAACATAGCGTTTAAAGGAAAAATTTCAAAGGAGTTTTCTTCTGAATTTTTTCTATAGAATCGATTGGCAAATATTTTTTTCAATTAACATGTTGACAATTTTTTAAAATAATTTTTTATAATAAAGTGTAATTTATGAATAATTTTTGAGTTTTTAACAATATCATGTTGTTTAAATAAATGAATATGTGATTAAAAACCATTAAATAATGATTAAGAGGTAAAACTAGTGAAAAACAAATCTTCAAACCCCGTTCTATGGAAGAACAACCTAACTCTTTTTGTTTATTTTCCATTATTTAAATAATTTCTTTGAGAAAAAAATTGATTTTAACAACAGGATTCTATTCCTAAATGTTGATACTTTATTTGTATAAAAGGATTAATTTTAAAATTAATATTTTCTTAGTTGCATAACAATTTGAAATCTTTAAATTGATTAATCTGAAAACACGACTTTTCGAGTTACGTTGTTTTTGTACCTAACGCCTCATATGTATACCGCTATTAGGCTAGTATAAGATAATGGGCTTTATGACCTCGTACCAGGGTACAATTGTAAAAACTTATTTCTAAGTATACAATGGAATAAAACTGTAACTGTAACTGTATATAAGTGTATTTGAAAAATAGTTTTTATTTTTTAAGAACTAATTTGATGAAATATTAAAATGATAATAATTTTTATTCATTACAAAGAGATTACAAAAATAAAGTTTTGTCCCATGCATTTGGTTCATTGTTTTCCCCTCAGCACTTAACGAAGTGAAGTTAGCTGGTGGTTGAAGTGAAAATACCTAATTTAGGGTGGTCCGAAAATTCGACTTTCGATTACTGGTGATCGATCGACACAATTTATTCGATTTATGGACATAGTACATTGTTAACCGATTGGGGAGTCGACTAGTCCCCCACTTGGTTAACAGATTATTTTCTTTACATGCCGCGAAGGGGAATGCAATTTTCGGGACCTGGCGCGAAGCAGCAAAAGTGATTGGTTCCACGATCGATTGATGCAACCACAAAAATATGGGCTTGAAGGTTCGCATCCAGCCTCTGTGCCCGCTCGTTGGGGGTCTATTGTTCCGCCCGAGTCGAGTCCTGGCATATTGTGCTACAAGTGCGGAATGTAGGCAGTTCCACACGAGTGTGAAGTTTGCTGTATGAGCCGGAAACGACCCGAAGATGAGCTGATGGCAAGTACTGTAAACTTCACAAGAAAGGTATGCAAAATTGCTAAATTACAGGAAATTTATGGAAAATTGCTAAATTACCGGAAATTTCAGGTATCCAAAAATTTTCGATAATTTATCAGTCATTTATGGTAACTTACCACTTCGAGTTTGTCCAATCACTATTCACTACTCACAATCAGTGTCTCAAGCGTCAAATCATAATGAAGAGAGGTTATAGTACCGGCAGGCAGTCTTGGAGGGAAATTCTGAATCGAATAGCGCAAGCGCAACAGCAAGAAAAAGTAATCTTGCTCAAAGAGCGCAAGCGCAGCAGCTACAAAAAGTCTTTATATAACTGCTTTTTACCACGGGCTTGGAATTGGTCACTTCCCGCACGCAATACATGTTTCGAAAAGCGAACATTTCGTGCGTGTATTTGCCGCGCAGGTATTAAAGAAAAGAAATTCCATATTTTTGTTCAAATTGGTCAACATTAACCCTAGTCCCCGGGCTTTTGAAATTAACATGGGGGTTTAAATGGTAATATCTCGGTTTTCTACACAATGAACAAAATAAGTACTTGTTATTGACTTTTGGTAAATTAAAGTTTAATCGCTTCTTAAGGAATGTTCAAGGAATAATTTTCACCCAATAACTAACCCCATTGTATTGTGCCAGGAAAATGCCCCAAAAAATGCGAAATATCAGTTTTATGTCGAATTCATGTATTCTTCTTAATTTTTTGTAATTTAATTATTTATTTTCGATAAGTCACAAATTTCCAAATATTTTTTAACTAATTTTCAATTTGGTAACAATTACTCTTTGTTTAAACAATTTTTTTGTCGCCTGTAAATCGTAAAATGTTATCATTTTTCAGGATAACGATACACTTGATGAATTTCAAGAATAATATTTCTAAATTAACATATTAGGCAATTATTTAAACAATTTTCATTTGTTCAAACAATTTTTCCCCGTTTTTACCCGATTCGGGTAGTGTTTCTAGGTGGATATTTACTACCAATGTGGGCCCACCACACCCACGACGGGCCAACAGCACGCAGTATTCCTGAACGGTCACCCATCCAAGTACTAATAATAATATAATAATAATAATAATAATATAAATAAAAAATATAAAATAAATAAATAAATAATAAAAAAATAAATAAAATATAAAAATAAATAATAATAATATAAATAATAATAAGTAATAATTGCAAAACTATCTTTCACGATCAATATTATTCTTAAAATTCATTAACTGCATAAATAATTCCATAAAATATTGAAAAATGTTTTAAATAAATGAAAATGGTTCAAATAATTGTAAACTGTCCTTCACACAAAATATTACTCTTGGCATTCATAACTTTGTTATTGATTGCAGAAAGTTAGTAGATTCTCATGATTTACAGGGAACAAAAATTGTTTAAATAAATGAAAATTGCTCAAATATTTACCAAATATGTTAAGTTATAAATATTATTCTTAAAATTCATCAACTCTATCCCGAAAAATAATAGCTTTTCACGATTTAAAGGCGAAACAAAAATTGTTTAAACAATTCAAAATTAGTTAGAAAATACTTTGAAACTTGTCACTTATCAATTAAAAATAATTCATATTGAAAAAGTTCCAAAAAATACCGTCTTTAGCATGAATTTTACATAAAACTGCTATTTTGTCTTTGTTGCGGCATTTTCCGGACACAATGTTAGAGGTTGGCGTGAAGGGGGGGGGGCGGGGGAATAAAAGTTATTAGATGAAAATTATTCTTTGAATAATCCTTAAGAGGTGATATTCAACTTCAATTTACAAAAAGTTAATAACAAGTACTTCTTTTTTCCATTTTTCGAAAATCGAGTTTTTCCCATTTAAAAACCCCTGTTAATTTCAAAAACAAGGGTTAATGTTGACCAATTTGAAAAAAAAAACAAATGGAATTACTTTTTCCGGAGAAACGAAAAAAATGGGAGGAAGGTGGGTCGATTATTTTAACCACCCTAGACTGTTATATACGAGTACTTGAACTTAAATTCTAGGTCGTAATACAATTTTATACAACTGCACGAAAATATTTTATCTCCTTAGGAAAATTCGCTCCATTTTATGTTAATTAAACACACAAACCGAATTTTTTCAAAAAGGGCTTGCCCATTTTTCAATTTTCATCTTGAAATATTCGTGGAGTGATAGACGAGGTTAATAAATAAAAAAGTCTACACAATCTCAACTTTCAGTTAAACTTGGTCCAACTGCGCCGTGGATTCGGCATGTAAATCGATGATGAAAGGGAATCATCATCAATTTTTTTGCATAGAAAAAATGTCCTTAATTAAACAGAGATTTGTGATCCACGGAGTTTGAACTTAGTTTTAGTCCGTTTAATGAAAACGATCAGCTAGATCCAGTGGCAAGGTCGAGTATTTGGGTGAAGGTAAGCGACTGGGCAACTTTTACTGCTCCATCGAGATGCGATGATGCTGCATGTATGATTTTCGAATAGTAGCTGCTATGGCAAGGACGCACTTCACATCTAGCGAGAGGATTCCTTTACTAAAAATTCGAAGCATGTACAGAAGTTGTATTTCTCTCAAAATTTGTATTCTGAAGCATTTAATTTAATTTGCATTTCTTCCAGGTAAGTAACTAAGTGATGCATCTAATTAATAAACTTAGTTTTGTAGTAATTATAAATAATTTCAAGAAATATTAATTATTTAATATTTCTTTCGTAAAAAGATAGAATCGCAGTGACTTCATCAGAGGAAAATTCATTTTCTTGTGAACAAAATATGACTGGAAGAGAAGAAATAATACTCGGATTGAACTGGAAAGTTGAAGAAGATAAAGAAAATGAAAAATACGAATCAAGTGGACAAAAATGTCGTGGATTCCATCTAACCAGATCTAAATGGGATCCATATCCGTGGGTCGGTTCTGTGGAAACTGGAAGTGATGCAGAAATATCAGGATTAAGGTAACATGTGACTATAAATAAAAAAATTGACCTTTAACTTAATTCCAAAAAGATAAGAATGTCTAACAAGTCCTGTCGTCAACTTTGAATCTATTTTTCAAAAGTTAATTTTCAGAGCTGGCGATTGTTTGCTTGAAGTCGATGGTTCGGATATTTTGGGACTAAAAATGCCAGACATAGCTTCCTTGATAGGGAAAAATGATAGAATTAGTCTCCAAGTTTGGCGACGACGGGCAACTCCCGAAAAAAAATCTGAAGATGATGAAGAGGAAATAAGTAGTGATGAAAAAGAGAAAAAAAGTGTGGGTATTTTGGCACTAGAAGGACCCTTACCAGAAGTAGCGCTCAAGTTGACCAGTGCAGTTTCTGGTGTTGTTCGAGCTCTTGAGTGTCCGGTGTGTTTTCTTTAATATAATTTTTCAACAAAGCAGTGAATTAATTTTTTAACCACGGGAATTTTTTAATTTTTAAGATAAAAATCCTATTTTAATCGCTTTTAGTGTCATTAATTTGACATTATCACATAATGAGTTCGATTTCAAATGTTAAAAAAATTTTAATTATCTGATTTGAAATTGCACAATATTTTAATTCAGCATTTCAAACCTCAAATCTTTCAGTTTTAAATTTTTACTTTGTAACATTTTTAAATTAAACATTTTTCATGTTGCAATGTCTAATCATAAAATCGTTTACTTTTAAAGTTATAAAAACTAAAAATTTAACAATATTTTAATATGAAACACTTAAAGAATGAACAATAATTTTCAAGCTGTTAGAAATTAAACAGTGTTCAAACTAAAAACGTTAATAGTTGGTTTAAAATATTCAAAATAAAATAATCTACCTGAATGAAGCTTTATAAATTAGAAATTTTCAAGTTCAAATAGGGTATGGCACCAATAGTCAGTGTTAAACCTTTCAGTAATACCTATGTGTACCAGGTGTGCATCGGTTTGCATATAAAACCAATTGAAAAATTGTTCAGTTATAAACGAATTTTGGAATCGTTAAGTTTTGAACGCTTTACAGTTATATTATTCAGTTTTGAAGACTGAAGAAACATGTTTGACCAGCAAACAATAGTGCATACTTAATTCAATATATTTAAATTGACTTTGTCCAAAATACACTGTTGGTCCCAAATGGGCCAACTTTCCCTATTTTTCTAGGGTATAGTATACTAACTTTTAAATTGTAATATCAGTAAAAATAAATGTGAAATAATTAGTGATTCCGTTTTTTCATTCTATTGCTATTCAATTCTGAAATAATGCATATGTAGTTTGAAAGTTGAAGAAACCAGAATTGATAGAGTTCGAAGTTTGTAAATGTTAAATGAGAAGGTTTCGGAATTCATCAATTTCTCTTGCGAGAATAAATGATCGAAAAATAATTAATAAAATATTTTTTTTTATTCAGGATTATAAATTAGTAATTTAAAATTGAGTTTGAAGAAAAAGTCCCTTTCCGACACCCGAGAAACAAACGGCCTCTGTTTAAAATATAAAAAAAAAATGAGGAAAAAAGAAGATAAATTTGTCCAAAGATAATAAATTCTACATTAATTCTTAATATATATGTATATCCAGATTTGTCTCGAAAGTGCTGCATCTCCAGTCTCACAATGCGTCAACGGCCACATCCTCTGCGTCGGCTGCAGAGCCAAAAGCACCCGATGTCCTGTATGTCGCGTAAGTCTAGGACAAGGAAGATGCCTCCTAGCAGACAAATGTCACAAGGTTCTCGTCGAATCGTTCGGGATCGATAATACAACATCTAATGAAAATGAGTACTCTCTGCGCGAAAGGCTTTTCGGATCACAAAAATCTAGTCATAAACCACAAAGAAATTCAGAAAAGCATCGCTCACCTCCAAGGGCAAAAAATCTCATCTCCAGAATATTCCCCTCTATCGGGTTTGATGAAAAGGCAGCATCTACAGAAAGTTTACCAGCCACTAGCTACTCTGATGAAAATACAGCTTCCACTGGACAAAGGTGGCTTCTTCCTCTGAGATCCGACGAGGAGCGTTTGAATTTGAATGATAGAACAAAATCAGCTAGTACGGGAGAACTTTCTAGAGGAGCTGATCGTATAGTTAGTGGATATTTACAACGATTAACTACCAATAGCGAGACTCATGGTTCCAATGGACTTTTAAGTGTACCCCAGACGCCTCTGTGGGGTGGCTCCACAGAGTCTATGACAAGCTGTAGGCTGAATTGCCCATTATGGAAAAAAAATGGATGCAATGAGTTACTCACAACTGGATCTATCTTAGAACATCTGAGTGGATCTCATCCAGGACCGTTGATTCATTTTCATCGTGCAAAGGTTACTTTACCTCTTCCTTGCCCGTTCTCTCCGGAAGGCATTTATGTTTTACATCATGGAGGAGACATATTTTTTCTTCAGGTATAACTTTTATTATTTTATTATGAAATAGTTCAATAAAATTATTACTATTTGAATTTTAAACTGTACAGTTTTGAACGTTTCATTATAAAAAGGTTTAAGTTTGAAAACTTTATGCCAGGGCCGAATTTGGATGGAAAATTGGCTCTGGAAAAATGGTAAAAATCGGCCCATAAGCAGTTTAATAAAAGGTTGAGAATCTTAAAGCAACCCAGCATATAAAGTCCAATGAACTAAATTGCTTCTGAATTTTTCTAGATTTCCAAATGGCCAATTCGATCCTGCTTTATTTATAGAATGTTATGCTTGAAGCATAGTTTGAAGTTTATTCTTGAAATAAATCGTCAATCAGAACTAATTTAATTTTGAACATATTTTTTTTAACTATTAAGGCTCTCGAGTTAAAGTAATTCCATTTCAAAAATTTTCCAATTAAAATCGTTCAATTTTAAGAATTTATATTTACAATTACTAAATTAAATATTGTTGAAGGTAAAAGTTTAAAGTTACAATTTTCTGCTCATATGAAGGGTTTAATTTTAATTTATTCAATTTGGAACGTTTTAAAGTCAAAAACATTAAATTTCAAAATCTTCTTTAATTTTACGATGTTTTTTGAGGCACGGATTCCAAATATTGTATCAAAAATTAAAAATGGCAGACCTAAAATGAGGACGAAAATTAAAAAAATTATGTGGTTTGTATAAATATTATATATATACAGGGTGTCCCATCGGATTCAAGTGTCCGGACTTATATAGCTGTATATAAATAAAAAAAATAAATAGAAAATTCCATTTCCAAAAATCAGTTGAAGTTTTAGTTTTTGAGTTATAAAATATTTAAGCTGGTCCAATCAGGAGCGCTGTATAAACAGTCGTGTGTGCGTGAGCGGGATTCCAGTGCAGGCGAGCGCAGAGGTGAGGTTAGCGACGGGGAATCCCGCTCATATGAAATATAATCCGTATTTCGAAAACAATTTTACAAATAGCGTAATTTAAAAAAGCTAATTCCTCGTTTTGGATACGCCATTTGATCAATTTCTGAGAAAACTCCCAGAAAATAAGTTTTATACAAATCGAATTATAATAATTAATTATAATAATAAATTATAATACAATCAAACGGCCATACCACGCTGGAAACACCAGTTCCCGTTAGATCACTGAAGTTAAGCAGTGTTGGGCGCGGTTAGTACTTGGATGGGTGACCGTCTGTTACTACTGCGTTGCTGTTGGCGGTGGTGGGTGTGGTGAGCCCACACCTGTAGTTATTTACTACAAGAAACTATCCACCTAGAAACACTACCCGAATCGGGTAGTGTCACGCTTACCCCTTGAGGCTCGCCGAAAGGGAAATGGCTTAATGGTATAGAATGATTTTTCGACTTTAGGGTACTTGTTTTTCCGGGCTTCAATCCCACTGTGGAGCAGTTCAGTTTTAGTTTTTAATTCTCGAGCTATAAAAATGTCAACGTTTAAACTTCCGCAAATTAACACTGTAAATATAATAATGCTTACCTTGATGCACAGATAGAGAAAGAAGCGATCTCGATTGCTGCAACTGGAGTCAGTGGTAACAAGTGGGGCTGGATTTTAAGTACTCGAGACGACCACGGAATGGAAGTAAAATTTCGCAAAGACGTGATAAACCTACAAGAATCTACCAATTCGTCAACCCTAAATGTTGTCGTACTGCCAAAAAAACTGTGCGTTCAAACGATAGAAATTAGTCTACTGGAGCTCGGATTGGATGAGGGAATAGAAGTATAATAAAAACATGCAACTTTTCACTTTATGATATTAAAAAGGACAATAACAATTTATTCGTCATACAAATCTAAAATAACAATTATTAGATATTGTACCATATTACATAAACTATGATATTGTTAGCCACTATAATAAAATTGACTTCACTTAATGTGAAGATCATATCATTTCACTCGTATATCATTTCATGCAAATCATGTCATTGGCACTTGAAGGATTATCCTAAAGGTTAATGATATCGAATGAGATCAACGCTTCTTATAAGGTAAAAAATATAAGTTATTTTTCCAATAATTGCATGAAAATTGCGACTTTCCATGCCTTCAGCGTGAACACAAATCAGTTAATTTCAGAGCAATCGGAAAAAAACAACTACGGCGCATGCGCAGTTCGACGATTCACAGTTTGTGATTGGATGTGTTAAAGCGGTCGCTCAATCGAGGTCGACCTTAAAAGACGAAGTTGTGATTGGATGATATCGATTCCTTTCCTCCCTCTAGGTACGAAAAGAAATTACGTCAGAGGGTAAAAATTACTTTGAACTACGTCAACCTAATCTCAATATTTCTGAGTTATCTTGCGATCCACTCTTACAACCATAACGAAGTCGCACTTTTTCATACAGATGCTGTAAAAAATATCGTGTGCGTCGAAAGAGAAAGAAGAATGAGCGAAGGCAGGAAGCTCAGACTTGTGGAAATCACTTTTCTTTCTCCTTCGATACAGAATATACTATTGTATTATCACGGTTTATTCATATTATATCAATAACGAGACGATTGGGTTATCATTTTTTTGAAAACAGTTACTTTAATTCAGTAACGCATTTCACCGACAATGGTGACACTCCATTTCGTTTACACTAAAAACAAAAAACATTCGAAAAAAGAGAGTAAAAATATAATACGTTGATTTGGAAATGTGTTAATTTCTAAAACAGGCATAAATACGAGAAATGGAAATAAGTGTCTATTTTCAATAACTAGAAAGTAAATCAGAACTAAATTGGTCAAAATTAATTCGAGCAACGAAACTTTTTTTTTTGCAAAAATAAACTCCTGTTTCTATTCGCTTTCTAGATAAATATTCGACCCGCCAGCGAAGTACAACTTGTGTAAATTAAATTTTTATTCCTATAACTATGTAGCTGATTTATGTCTCTTACTCCAGCTTATGGTCCCTTACATCTTAAAAGGATATTACTATTATACTAGTTACATAAAAATCTTATTTAGATATGGCTTGTACAGTTCCATCTGACCAGTACGCAAAGCCTTGCCGGCCATAATATCATACGCGAATTTCTTAACGGCCATCGCCTCTTCTTTTCCTAGGATGTCCAAATTTAAGTTATACACCGTTGTATCCTCATTTGTGGTGCTAACTCTTTTTCCTATAGGTGGCAGCGCCGGCTCAATCTTCTCCGATTTTCTTTTTTTGCTGGGAGGACGCTGCCCACCAGTGGCTTCTAATTCCTCCTTTTCCTTATCCCGCTTTGGACAACTACAAATCCTAACCTGAAGCCTGCGTCGTCCCAAAACCTCCCTTCCATTTTCCAAAGTGAATATTAGCTCCGTAGCCCGGCGATTCATTCCGGATGTACAGCTATTCTTGCACAGAAATTTAAAATGCACCGGGACATACATCGAGCCGACTTCGGGTGTTCCCAACGGTGTTAAAATGGACAAATGTCCCCCAGGCATTTCCTCGTATTGGCTTTGAGTCTCAAGACACCGGACAACATATTTCATCATGTTGACGTCTGCCCCCGCGTTTGCTTTACTGGGCATCGCCATGTGATTGTGGCAACGCATTACGGGATCTCTTCGGTGCTGTTCAAGGCTAAAGACCATTTTCGTGCGAAGAAAAAGCCCTTCGCGAGCTGGCTCCCATTTGAACCTAAGGGGAAGCACTTCATCCATGTTTATAAACACTTTTGATAATGACTGAGAATACTGAAACAAAAAAAAATGTTAATTAATAATTTGGCACATGAGTCTCTACAAGAAAATAATATATAAGGCTAATATTTGCGACACTGAAGATAACCGAACACACAATTACCTTTCCTAAATACCCACGATACCTAAACAAGATGATTAGAAAATGGTGCTACATACTTGGTGAAAGAACTCACTCAAAAAAGATTTAACCCACCCACAAATCTGGAAATCACCTCCTTTTCACTTTACTTTTTTAGAAAATTCGACTAAAATACTACTCCTAATACATACATACATACATTGATTAGCAGTTCGAACTCGAAAGTTCATTGCCACACTACCCGATTCGGGTAGTGTTCCTAGGTGGATATTTACTACCAATGTGGGCCCACCACACCCACGACGGGCCAACAGCACGCAGTATTCCTGAACGGTCACCCATCCAAGTACTAACCGCGCCCCACATTGCTTAACTTCAGTGATCTTACGAGAACTGGTGTTTTCAGCGTGGTATAGCCGTTGGCACTCCTAATATATAAACATGAAAATACCCAAATTTTAGCACCCAAAAGTTTACAGATTATTCAATGGGAAAAGCTGCTATAACATGTAACATGCATACCCTGTCCTATCTGTAACTTACTTTTCTCTCAGCACTAAACTTAGAACTTTGACAAAAATACCCTATTATCCACATCCAAAATTGTGTTGCAGATAACAATAGCATAGCCACATCGACAACAGTCGCTGTACGGTGATTCTCAAATCTCGGACGTTAAGCATGGACGGGCACGCTTAGTACTCGGATGGGTGAAAGTTTGTAATTTTACCTTAGTCCTGTTTTTCAACAGACAAACTCGACTGTCGGTAACCGGTCGCGATCGGGAAAGGTTTTCTACAGTTTTCTCACCCCTTGGCTTCTAATAAAGATCTGACTGCAGACGACATGGGTTTAGGGACTCCACAAGATTGAGTACGTCTCTCACGCATTACCCGTAGGGTTATTAGGAGCTTGGGTATTCGAGGTTGAAGTCAAAGGGTTAATGTCTACCGATCTCCTGTGGAAGCAGGGAAACCCCCCTGCTTCCGCAGGCGATTGATAGACATTAACCGGCCAAGTTGAAACTTACAAGATGCCATCCTTAGAAAAAGACAAATTGGCTTCATATTTTCAATCTAACCGTCGCGTTTTGTTAATTTTGAACTTTTTTCAAATTTTCCGACGTACCTCGAGAGAGAAATGTTAAATATCTTAATTAGGTGAAACGTCAGCTTGCCTCATTCAAAATAAATTCCGTCTTTATTATTGTAAAGTTAAATTTTTTTCTTACGATACAATATAATTGTGTTTCTATAACATAATCCTTAACCCACAATTCAGAATAATTTTGATTTTTAAGTAGTCCGGGCAATGGAAGAGCTAGTCAAAGCTATGCCCATTTTTTTCTGAAATTTGGAATTAAATAAAATTTGTTTCCACTTTATCCATTAATAAATTCAGTTTTGCTTATTGATGGTGGTTAATATTAATAAAATTACTTGAAATAATGATAAAATGTAACTTAAATGTTGATTTCACTCGATTAAAAGTCATTTTTCACGCCAAGAAGTTGCCAGCATCCGAAAACTTCCGCTGACGACTCCGGGGTCGTGTCTACAATGGGATAAGTTCGCTGACGCACGACGCAATGCGTACGAGCATCCATGTGCTACGAGTATGGGACGTGGTACACGCTCCATCCTACCCACAATACATGAATGGAGCGTACGCGACATGTGCCAGCGAACACATCCCATTGTAGACAGGAGCTGAATAGCAACTTCTCGACTCAAGCCAAACACAGACGAAGCTGTGCTGCCTACCAACTTAGCCAACGCTACACCGCTCGCATCATATTTCACAGATCTTGTTTTTCGGTATTTTATGCTAAGACTCAACATGTTTTAAAGCTAAAATTAACCACTTTTGGAGCCCGCGGATGGCCTCTCCATGGTATCCCTAGTCTTTGACACGACTTCAAAAAAGTAATAATACAAATTGCAGCCTGGAAAAGGGCCCATAAAGAGGCATTATTCGACGGACATTTTTTCTGCAAAAAAAAAACAAACTAATTTTGATCATTTTCCAACGTGCCCCAGACAATAGCCGGACTACTTTTGAGAAATTCTACTGTCGAACAATCGTTAACATTTCTTCAAAACAGACCAGGTGTATAAGCTTAAATCCGCTGTTTGCTCATAGATGGCGTTAGTGAGCCTATGAAGCTACCATGGACACGCCATACTTCTTTTTTATGAGTTTGATATCTGTCAACATGTAATCAGTGCACTGCACATCATTAGCAATTGTATACAACAACATATTTGGTAATCATGTCTAGTTTTTTTTGCCAGAAAAAGAGCATATGCGGGAAGCTCTGCTTTTCTGCTTCAATTTGAAGAAATCGGCTGCCAAATCGCATCGAATACTTGTGGAGGCCTATGTTGACAGTACTTTATCGGAAACAACGTGCAGAGTTTGATTTCGGCGGTTCAAAAACGGCAATTTTGACCTGAGCAACAAGAAGCGTGAAAATCGGCCCAGGAAGGTTGAGGACCATCAATTGCAGGCTCTTTTGGACGAGGACGATATCCAATCGCAAAAAATGCTTGCCGAGCAATTGGGTGTTACTCAAGTAGCCATTTCCATGCGTCTACGTGCCATGAAAAAGGTTCAAAAGATCGGAAAATGGATGCCGAATGAATTGACCGATAGGCAGATGGAGCAAGACCAAAACACATGCGAAATCTTGTTCGCCAGACAAAAAAGAAAGACGTTCCTGCATCGGACTGTGACGGGCGATGAGAAGTGGATATATTTCGAGAATCCTAAGCGCAAGAAATCGTAGGTTGATCCCGGCCAACCCTCAAAATCTTTCCCAAGGCTTCCCGCATATGCTCTTTTTCTGGCAAAAAAAAACTAGACATGATTACCAAATATGTTGTTGTATACAATTGCTAATGATGTGCAGTGCACTGATTACATGTTGACAGATATCAAACTCATAAAAAAGAAGTATGGCGTGTCCATGGTAGCTTCATAGGCTCACTAACGCCATCTATGAGCAAACAGCGGATTTAAGCTTATACACCTGGCATATGTTGAAAAATGGCCGAACTGACATGAGAATATTTTTTAAGCATTGTTTGTAAGTGTTAAAAAATATCAAGATCAGAGCGAAATCAAATTAAAACAATAAGGCGTTTCCGATAAAAAATTGCCTTACAGTATCAGTGCGGCCATTATTTTTACAATTTTCGCGTCCCGTCTTTTTCCTGGTAGAAAATCATGATTTTTCCCGGTTTAAAAAAGAATGTACTCTTTTTACGAAACTTACCATTTTTAACACATGGTCAATTGCGGATATCTATGAGCATCAGTAAAGCTATTTTCAAGAAATGCATTTACTTTGTATCATATAATAAGTAGGATAAGGACACTTTGGTGCCTAATAAAGGTGAGTACAGAATGTGTTTTATTATACCGGGTGTCCAAAAAGTCCCGGGACGGCTAAATATTTCCTCAGGTAAGATATTTTTCAGGGCGGTCAAGGTCATTCTTGAAGGAACTTTCAACAAGGAATTCAATGGTGACCTTTATTTTGATCTTGACCTTCACGGTCATTTCAAGGTCAAATTGATTTTTTTAAATGGGAACCCCTATTTTTGACCCCGGGAACTGAGAGCGGAAAATTTTACGTCCAGATATGACCTTCACAAATCGAAAATTTGACCTGGAAAGGTCAGGCTAGGTCAAAAAAAGTGCAGCAGGATGACTCGACTGGCATGCATTTTTGAAGAAAATGTCCTGGTCATAGACAAGTTCAAAGTCACCAATCGATCGGGAGTATAAAATGCTACAACTCTTGCGTTGAACATTTTCTTCATAAATGCATGCTGGTCGAGTCATCCTGCTGTACGTTGTTTGACCATGCCATGATCTTCCCAGGTCAAATTTTCGAATTGTCAAGGTCATATCTGGACGTAAAATTTTCCGCTCTCTCAGTTCCCGGGGTCAAAAATAGAGGTTCTCATTTAAACAAATCAATTTGACCTTGAAATGACCGTGAACGTCATGGTCAAGATCAAAATAAAGGTCACCATTTAATTCCTTGTTGAAAGTTCCTTCAAGAATGACCTTGAACGCCCTGAAAAATATCTTACCTGAGGAAATATTTAGACGTCCCGGGACTTTTTGGACACCCTGTATATGTTAGGCTTCCAACGTGAAAACGCTCAGTGGGCGTTCAAACCGCACGCACCTACGAGTGGGCATTTCTAAATGCCCCCAACTTACCCAACTAGGTTGCGACGTTCTCAAATGCACCCAACTTGCTCTGAAAAAATGAAGCTTTCCGAACCCGTTTTAGTTGTCTTCAGATACAGAGAACGCATTTCGGGAAAAATATAACTTTTTTTTCGTCAAAGTCAAAGATGACAAAAAGCAGGTATCATATATTAGATAACCAAAGTAAAAAGGGGATATAGACCATAAAATTACTAGTATTATTATGTTGAAATTAAAAAAAAAACATTTTTAATAAATATTAGCTATATGATTATTGATTAGTTTTTTTCTTCTTCACAAATTGAGATTTTTTAAAGTTGACATAAAATTAGTTATGTAATATTTGCACCTATTTATTTCTGGGCAAACTGTTGGCATGACATTGGAGGGGTCTATAGGTACAAAAGGGGGTAACCAAAAAAAATTAAATTTTACACGGCGGCGGAAAAACGTTCGCATTTGCATAATACTGCAGTATTCCTTACAATCAGAAATTGATTTTTCGGCTGCGACGCTTCTCTCAACTTCTTGGATTTTGTGGCATATCAACGCCAATTTTGTTCGTGCAGATTTCTAGTATTCACTATCTGATTTGAAAAACCCTACCAATTATGATGTTCTTTGGTAGAATTTCGAAGCTTGATACTTTAATTGAGAAAAATTGATGAAGATCGCAAACGACAAGCGTGCGCGAACAAGTGTTCGCTTCTGAATACATTTTTTTTCACCATACGGGAAATGCCTTCAGTAGAAAACCTCCGTTGAACTCCCTACTTTTTACCGATAACCGTCAAATAGCTGTACGTTTAGTCTTACTTTCAATATCCTCAGATGTTACCAGCCGAATCTCGATTTTACATAAGACCCATTGTACAGATACCCTCTTTTGTACATCGGGACCTCCGCAGTTAGCACCGAGCTTGAATTTGTTAAATAATTGTTCAAAATCTATAAACAAATTTAATGGTTTTGAAACGGCTATGTATCGAGGACATCCGTTTTTGTTAGAAAATGCAAAAAAAAACGCATGATGAAAAAAATGTTATTCACCCCCTTTTGTACCTATAGACCCCTCATTTGGAATTGTACTTAACATTTCTTTGTCGGCATTTACACCTTTTATCAATGCAATAACGCTTGCAATTACAATAGATAATTTCCTGCCTTGATCTAGAATCTAAACTAGAAGCAGAAAGAAGATTTACTTTAGTTGTAAAAGGCTGTTAGAGTATGTCCGTAAAAACTCAATTCTGTAGTACAATGTCTCTGAAATACAAATTTGCATCCCAAATTTATCAAAAAATATTCTTTTTACACTGAAATTAGTTGATACTAAGTTGATAGTGCACTCAAAACAAATTCTGGTTGAACCAACCAGAATAGAATGTTAAATATGCCCTTACTATTAATTGTGTTCAAAAGAATCATAAGTTTATGGTTGACGATATTTTGGTTGTTTTAAAACTTAAAATGCTGGTTACCATAACCAGATGTACTGGTAAACATCGATTTTCGAATACCGAATTTCGATAATTTCTACCTTCATTTACTCTTCCTAACCCCCTATATATAGAAAACATTTTTGTAACATGCTAATTAAATATCATACTGCTGAACAGAATAAAATTCATAAAGTGCGTTGTTCTGAAGCTGTGTAAAAAATTAAAAATTATACACATTTTTTTAAAGCATTTATATTTAACATTTTCAAGTACTAGATGCTAAAGTAGTTTCTTAGCAAAAAATCGTCCGTTCTATAGAGGTGGACGTGGTTTACGTACTTTTTGAAGCATTGTTTTATGGTAATTCCTTCCAAAATCGTTTAAAAACTTCGGAAATCTTTTCTTTTTTCAATCTTTTAAAACTACATAATAGTAATTTAATCGTCCTTATCGCCTTCTTACATTGGTCATCTAATATAATTATGATACCTGTTTTTTTCATCATTGACTGACGATGATTCTGTTTTAGAATGGGTCACAATAAAAATGCTAGTAACATTCTCATCATAATGAGAAGGTATTGATTTTATGTGAAAAATTACTTTCGTGGATTCCATCAAATGTCGACGTTTTGAGGCCCCCTAAGTTACAAAAAATAGTTTTTACGTCAGTTTCTGTCTGTCGTCGTCTGTATACCGGATAACTTTTGAAAGACTAATCGGATTGGATTGTGCTTTGGCACACAGTTTCAGGGGCCGAAAAGAAAGACCGAGTTCGTTAACCAGCTATTTTGGATATAAAAATTCAAAAAGTAAGAGCATTTTCAAAATTGTTTATACCATTTTTTTCGAAATTCAGAAATTCGATGTACGGCTCTCCGTAGTACTAAGAAATTCGGACAATTTATCCCTAAGACTTTTTTCGATGAAAAGAAAATTGTCAGAGTTATAGCATTTTCAAAATCCCCCCCCCCCAAAAAAAAAAAAACGAAAATTAACATTTTAAGCGAAACAAAGCACCATATGAAAAAAAGGCAAGAGACGAAAAACGTTACTTTTTAAAAGCCCTACAAGAATGTCATGACAACTTTTTGAGTTTTCTTGAAAAATTGAAAATTCAAATTTTGATAGCACAAAAAATAATTAATTGTTACATTCTCATCATAATGAGCAGGTATTGATTTTATGTGAAAAATGAATTTGGTGAATTCCATCAAATGTCGACGTTTTGAGGCCCCCTAAGTCAGAAAAAATTGTTTTTACGTACAATAAATACAAAAAAAAATTATTGTGAAATAAAGAACAAATAATAAAATAAATTTGCTTTATTTTGTTCTGTCCAATTCAGCAGTTGCGAACAGAGGCACAATATTTACAAAAAATCACGTTTTGTAGATATTCTAAAAAAACACGAAGGAAAAATTACAGTTTTCAATTCGCAAGATTTGAAAATATGCGTACTACAATTTTGTTTTAAAATCGGTCTTAAGCTTGAGACGGTTCAAACCGTCACCGCGCCAGCTAATATAAGCAAATAATTAGAGACCAAATATATGTCAGCTGACTAGCTGAAAATAAATAAATTCGCGTCATCAGCTGTGTACGAGGAGAAAAAAAGCGACAGTGATAAGAAATAGAGAGATAACAACACAAAATTCAAGTTCAAGAGATAAAGGTCAGTAAGGCAAGCGGAAAATCGATAAACGCGTGCGCAAGCAGACGCCAAGAGTAGGGAGACCAGCGGGACCGAACATACATGGAACCACTCGATCGAAACGGCGCGATCGAGACTTCACTTGCGATCCAACCCAGCCGGAGAACGGAGTTCTCCGAAACGTAGCCAGAATAGCTGAAATCTAATTGAACTTGACACTTTCGAAAACTCTCACCGGGCTGTACATTAGTCTACGCATCAATATTCAGGAGATCAAACTCAGGTTTTTATTTTAGAAGTTTTTTTTATCGCTCATTATTGGTTCCTCTCACTAAATTAAATTCTGCCTTACCCAAACTCACGAGGTGGAGGGTTGGCTCATGACTTGATGGAGCAAAGATTTTCTCTTAACCGGGCTGACAAAGGCGGGAACTAAGTGAACCGGCTTCCCTTAATGGAATTGGGTACCATCAAAATCTTCCATTTTAATTGATAGAATTTAACACCCTAATCATGGCGGACTTTAGATTTTCGTCATGAAAACTATATATAAAAATTTAAACAATACGGAAATTTGTTAACATTTCTTTTACATTTGTAGAAATTTGTTTTCACAATACTTGTAGGGGAGACCGGGGCGAGATGAGCATACGGGGTCAAATGAGACACTGAATTTTCTTTGAAAATATGTGGTTTTCATTACTGTTCTTTTCAGGTATAACAAAAATAATGATATTGAATATCTAGAAATAAAAGAATAGACTGAATAAATAAAATAAATTAAAAATAAAAACGATTAAAATTTCAACACCTGAATCCTGTTATTCTGTCGTATTTTAGAACAGAAAGAAAATTGTGAAAATAACAGATAATATTTTCAATCTAACGTTTTTCGTAAAGTTAATTTATCGAACTTTAATGATGTCATGTATTTATACACATATATTTAATAAAAACCTGTAATATTTAAGATTTGATCAAAAATTGTGATTTGGGGCGGAATGAGCTAGGTTTATGGGGCGAGATGAGACACGCATATCCTGCTTGTCACTGAGCGCTTTTAACCTTTTTATGGAGTCGGCCGAAAAGTTTCTTTCAAGTGCAGAGTTGAAAAATATAAAATTGTTGCAATGGTGAGAACCTATAGAAGAAAAACTAACAGACAGTCATGGTCAGAAGAGTCTATGGTTGCGGCTGTAAAATCTGTGATGCAAAAGAATTTGAGTGTTAGAGCAACTGCAATTGCTCACGAAGTTCCAAGAGCAACTTTAGCTCGTAAAGTTGAAAAATGTTTGCAAAAAGATGTTTCGGTGGAAATTTCTTGCAAAAAAGGTGATTGATAGAAGTATGTGTATATATAATTGATGAAATCAGGTCTATCTATTATATCATAAGTCTTTGTTATTATACGATGTTAAGGTTAATTTCTTTAATAAATTTTAGATGTTTTTGTAATTGCTTTTTCAGCATTATTATTTTGTGTTCAAAAATTTAATTAAAATTCTTGTGTTCAAACTTAAAAAAAAGTTTAAATCTTTAGGACTGTGATTAGACTGTTAGAGGTTAAAAATGTTAGGAGGTTACAATTCCTTCCTATTTTGTTTAAAAATACATAAAAGAATTGTATTAAACTGATCATTGATTGCATCTATACTTTCAAATATTTACAAACCCGTTCCCCTGAGTAATACGACTAAATGATACCTACAAAATCACAAAAAAATAAACTTCTATTAACAGAAAATAATTAATAGTTAGCGTGTCTCGTCTCGCCCCAATATGTGTCTCGTCTCGCCCCAGAGCTGGGGCGAGATAAGACATATGCACAGTTTATAATTTACATATTTTTAAAGCAATTCATATTCTTAAAACACTTCGTCCTTCATAAAATTGATACCTGAAGGTTCAAATAATGTGAAGAACTACTTAGATTTTAAAAAAATACTATAGATTTCAAATATTTTACTGAAAATCATTACTATGCTCATCTCGCCCCGGTCTCCCCTATGCGTTTTTCTCAAAACTTGAATTTTAAACGGCGCACAGCGTGGGGCAATTTGGCAAGAACGGCGTCAAAAATCTGTAACCGCGTCAAATTACAATTAAAAATAATGAAACTTCGTACACCGAAAGTTTATGTATCGCTGAATACGAATCTGCTGCCGCAATTTTGAAATTCAAAATGGCAGCGGAAGTACAAGCGACCAAACTTGGGTAGTTTCGCTTTTTTGTTTGAAAAAAAAAAATAATAATAATAATTAACTTTATACCTGTACAGCTTTATGTAATTCAAATTTTGAAAGGTGTAAATCGTTTTGTTTTATATCTATGATACTGCTGATGACGAATCGAAACTCAGATTTTCAAAATGGCCGATCCAATATGGGTGCTTAAATGATGAAAAAGTGTACAAATGTTAGTAAAAATAATGAAAACTTATTAAGGTTTGCGTACGTGGAATTTTTGGGTTGCTGCGTACGAATGTTAAGTCCGATTTTCAAAATGCAAAATGGCTGATCAAATATGGCGGACCAAAAACTTGAAAAATGCATACATTTTTGTAAAAATCAGTACCTTAGGATTTTTTGGGGCTCTGATTCCGAATGTAAGGTCAGATTTTCATCGTTAGTAATGGCTGGTCAAATTTGGCGGACGAAAACCCCAGCAAAGAAGAAAGTATTCACACGAATTGAAAAGATTAAGACTCCCCGCAAATCAGCAATACAGAGTATCACAGATAGGATTTGTAACTGTAAACACTCATACATCGTCTATCAAATCGCGGAACTTATTGGGAAAGCTAAAGATGGAAATATGTCCATTAGCATTGTATGGTTCCCGTCCCACTGCGTTATTGCCGGAAATGAGAGAGCGATTTGGCGGGAGCTTTTGCGACTGAATAACGAAATAGCTGCATAGAGGAATGGCCGAACATGGCCGATTCACAGGACATCTCTAAGGGGGCCAAGAAATATATGGCGCTTCTCGACCATAAGGTCAAAAGACCATGGTTCAGGGGGATGGCACTTCAACGTTGATTCAAGGTCCTGATCACCAGATTGCATACGGAAAATTCCTGCACTAACCAACATCTGGTTTGACATGGTCTCATCAAAGACGAGGAATGTGAGTGCGCTTATTCGATATAGAAGATCGGTCATATCATTTGGGATTGCCCCCTGCTCCGAGAACCCAAAGGTATTTTTCTGGAGTCCCTGAGGAGGGCCGGGGTATATACGGCTTTTTTCAGCTTGATTTTGTCTGGATACGACTATATTCCTCGCAATACTTATACGCCTCGCGGTACGCCAACAACGATACTACTTCTCCCCTCCTTCTACAGGGTGCGACGCTCGCTCTCATCCAGCCCCCTGCATCGACCGTGTATGTCTATTAGGTATTTTCACTTCAACCACCAGTTAACTTCACTTCGTTGAGTGCTGAGGGGAAAACAATTGACCAAATGCATGGAATTCGGTCCATTTTTTGCCTATTTTGCTAATATCTTCGTAAAAACTGATTTTTCCTATATAAGTGTATTTAAAAATAGTTTATATTTTTTAAGAACTATTCAATGAAATAATAATAACTATCATTCATTACTAAGATATTTCAAAAATAAAGTTTTGTCCATGCATTAGGTCCACTGTTTTTCTCGGTTTTCCCCTCAGCAATCAACGAAGTGAAGTTATCTGGGGTTGAAGTGAAAATACCTAATTGGTCCAGGCGCTCTATAAAAAAAGGCTCATTTAGGGAAATAAATGCTACCTGAAATTTGACTTCGAATTCATGTGGTGCTAGCATGTAGAATAAAAACGTATATGTTTGCGACCAAGGCTTCGGAAGCACTACATGAATCCGAAGTCAAATTTCAGGTAGCATTTATTTCCCCAAATTTCATAGGGAGCCTGGACTATATAGACGCCAACATTCCAGACTGCTCCTCGACGCGTTTAGTCACTGTATCGCTCCACGTCGCCTTTACTCACTGTACCTCTCTAGGTCTGTTTTACCAAGTTTTCAGGAGAGCTGATTAAAAATTTAAATACGTACCAAAATTTAGACATACAGGCGAAACTGATGAAAATGGTTGTAGTAAATTTCTCAGATTCTAACCTATCAATTTAAATTAAATTTTTGTCAACATTCATGTTAGCTAATATGAAAAGGTTAATAATAAGCAGTGTTTTTTGTCAAAATGCAATTATTTTAATAATTATTGAAGGAAATGAAGAAAATACAAATATTTTTTTTCTAATTATTCGAAAGCATAAAGAAATATTAAAGACAATATCAACTGCATAGTAATTAAAATTACTCTCAAATCATAATAATAAACATAACCTTTTAGGCACATGAAATTTTATCGTATCATCCTTCCATTGCGTTCTGAAGTATCGCGAACCTCAACCTACAAAATTCCCTGCTCTGTCAACAGTCAGCGTCGCCAACACAATAAACTTAGAACTTGAAACTTCTGTACAGTATCAATCATTATTTCGCATTTTTATGTTTCTTGCACTGATTCTAAATTTTTTTAAACAAGCTGGAGCTATCTTTCTCGCAAATCAAAGAAAGTAACCAACTCCTTTTCTTTTATTTTCTTTTTAAATACTGTGTAGAAATACATAATATTTTAACAGAAGACGTAGAGTAATGTTTTTTTTTTATGTTATCATAAAAAGTCCAAATCGTCAAAAATGGACCTAGAGCGGAACAGTGACTAAACGCGACGAGGAACGATACACCGCCCAAACGCGACGTGGAGCAGTATGGAATGAAGGCGTCGATATGTAGTAGTAGTAGTTCTGTTAGTAGTAACTGTGACTAATATTTCTAAAAAAAAAATTAGGGAAACATGTAGTTTAATTAATTTAGTATTATTAAAATGTAATTTTACTTTTGAAGTAAATTTTGAAAACAGTTCGAATTTTATATTTCTATTATTTAGTTTGGATTTAATAGGATTATATATTTTAATAGGATGATTAATAGGATTTGGTTAATTGTTGGAGTTAAAATTATTAATGTACCTGAAACTAAAATGAGTAATATTTATGACGTGAATGACAACAATATCGTTAGATAATGAATCAAATTTGTTGACAAAACAATTTTTATTAAATCTTTTTATTTAATGTTATAAGTAACAATCTCTTCTTCTTGAACGTATATTTTGTCCCAAGACCTCTACTTTTGTCTTCGTATAGGAGCTTTATTTTCAGTGTCAAAACCTTTTTTACAAGCAATAAGATATATATTAAGGTAGTATATTGAATATTATTTATTTTACTTATCAGGTACATTAATAATTTTGAGCTTACCATTTTTTAAACTCTAATAATGAACCAAATCAATAATATTAGCAAAATAAACAAAAGAAATATAAAATTCGAACTGTAGGAGGATACCTAAAAAACACGATTAAAAACATGTAAAATTTAAGGAAATTATTGTAAAAATTTGGAAGTCACGCAAAATGAACCTTGAAATATTATTTTTAAAATCAGCCTAAGAAACTGTTAACAATGTTTACTGTCTCTAGAATTATCATAAAAAAGGTAGAGGCGTGCACAGGACGGAAATCGTTGGATCGAGCGGCGACTGCAGTCTTTTATCTTTATTTCCCGTGTATTGACAGAGGCCAGAACCGTTCGACCGAGCGATTTTTGTTTTACGCACGCCTCTACATTTTTAATGAGAACTCGATAAACAGTAAATTTTAGTTTTTTGGGCTAATTGTAAAGAGATTTCAAGGTTCGTTTTGCGTGACTTTCAAATTTTTACAATCTTTTTCCTAAACTTTGCTAGGAGTTTAATTTGAATCATGACAATTTGAAAAATTAGGAGTTATACCCGTCTTTCTCAATCACTAACTCAGTCTATTTATAAAAAATATTTCGAATACGGCTCATTTGGCGCGGAATTTAATAAGCTTTTCAACGTTTTTTTAAAGAAATTATTCTATCTACTTTTGGTCAGAAGATATCTCGCGAGAAGTGACTGCATGTTTTTAATCGCTAGTGTTTTTGTGTCCTCATACCCCTAGATGGTACTGCAGAATTGAGAAAAACTCAAATTCTACCATTTAAAATGGAATTAAATGAAATCAGACGTATTCAACTGTCATTAAACATGAACACGATAAAAAGTAACTTTAATATGAAACAATGGGCGAAAACTTTATTTTAAAAACAACTAAAACATAATCATTTTTTAACCCTTTCATAATGTTAATTTCTTATCAGACTTCAGAATTTGAGCACTTTTTCAATTTTTGATGCTGGACTATTAAAAATTGTCTACTCAAATTGCAATTTAAAAAAAAGCTCATAATATTGCTATTTTGAGGTTTGACTACTAAACCAGATATTGACTAAGTTGAAGTTTACCAAATACTTCAAATTTCTCACAGCCAAATCACAAAAAGCAATTTCAAGTTAGACGATACTTAGTTTAACTACACCTGGAAATAGCAGGACTTTGAGCTATTTTGAAAATTGCCATTTTAGTAGAAAAAGGCTCGGGTGCAACGCGAAATTTTCAGTGATTAAATGAAGAACTGATCCTGGATTTTTTCATTTTTCTCCCTAGAAGATGATCATCTCGGAAAATGAACAATACCTCCAAAAGGACGAACTTCAAAGTGCGATTTTTAATATTTTAGGATACAACATTGAAAAGGACTCGAATTCTGAAGTCTGATAAAAATTGAACCTTATGAGGTAAGTTATTATTTTTAAAATTAAGCACTGCGATTTTAAAAACACTTCCGAAGTATTGAAAAATGGCTACGTTCTAGTTATTTTTAAAAAACAATATTCGCTGATTATTACACGTTAAAGTTAACTTCGCTTATGTTCTATAAAATTTTTAAGACTTTTGAACACGTCAGATTGCATTCAATTTGATCTCAAATAGTAGAATTGGGATTTTTCTTAATTCTATAATGCACATAAATGTGACATTTTTCTGCACCCTTGCAATTTGAAAATCAAATTTCTAAAAAAAAGTAATTTAATAACTTAATGTGATAAATTCTGAAAACAATAATTATTAAAGTTCAGTATTCAAATTTTTTAAAATTAGGCTGCAACCCACTCGTGCAAAATAAAATGCAATGACCTAGTTACTAGTTGCAGATAATAGGAGCTCTCTGGGGGTACTTAGTTTAATTTTGACTGAAACACTGCTTGGGCCATTTTTTGACAAACAGCTTTAAATATTTACTGTAAATTTATAGTTGGCGGCACAATACAAAATCACGATAAATGATCGTGAAGGATTACTCACAATCCAGTTTTTTGACGAGCCCTGAGTGTTTAGCATCAGTTGAAAGTTGTAAGGTCCAGGAAGCTCCTCCCGTGAAGGGATGGGGTTGGGTCCCTGGAGTACTTGATACTGCATATAAGAGTACGCATTTATATCGTACTTTTTTTCCTCCTCTAAAATGGTTTCCTCTAGAAAGTCGATTCCACTGAAAAAAAGTTATTTATACATAAATAGCAATTCTATGTTGCTGAAATAAACGAAATCATTCCAAGGACCAGCCTAACCATATGTGTTTTAAATCAATACCAATTTGGGTCTGTTTTACGATTATGAGACAAAAATATAGAAAATGGGACAAATTAATAAACTGCTAGCCAGTGTTAGGAAAACTCTCTGACTCTATAGAGATAATCGCCTTAAAAGTTGGTTAACCTAAAAAATGAATTATTATAAAGTTTATAACTCAAGCTAATATAACAAGTTTTCTGTCTATTAAATTTTTTTTTAATTTTCTACCGGAAAACTTGTTGCCAATTTTTAACAAAAATTTGAATATCTGTATATATTTTTTACTGCACAAAAACTTCAAAAAATTTGAATATCTGTATATATGGTTTACTTCAAAGGCTGTTTAGCTACTCGATATATTTCTTCTTCTTGTTTGTGGCTTCACTCGTTATATTTCAGAATATTTTGCGCATTTCTGAAATATTTCATAATGTTTGGTAACACAAGTTTACCAACAGAAAACTAAACAAATTTTTTAATTAAAAGAAATAAGCCTTGTCAACAATAGAATAAAAATGTAAAGCAGTTCGGAATTTTAAACCTTAGCATATACAAAATTAAATTTCGAATGAATGAAAATAAGTCTTAAAAATACTGTCATATACAAAAAACAATCAATAAGCTAGTTTAAAACTCACATGAAACCAAACAAATGCAAATTTCAGTTGTATATCAACACCTCACATAAAAAAAGCAAAAGGAAATGGCGTCTTTAATTACCGGTTCTATCAAACGTTTGTCAAACGCCAGCATCTTTTGTTTGAAATAAAAAATACTTATTCTTGCTGAAATAAGAAGGTGGTCGTTAATTCGAACTTGTTTGCGTGCCTTTGAGCAAACACTTTAGAAAAAGAATCACTATTTTCTGACGCAATCAAAGCAGGGCGACATGGTTATGTATCAAAACTTACATACTTACACTTCATTTTGAAGATGATCCATAATTAAAGGATCAAAAAGTACAGACTCTTGAGAATCTGATAAAACATTGCCATGTTGAGCCATTGAACACATTTCGGACGAAATAAACCGGCGAGGAAATAGGTAAGACTCCGCTCATGCTCCACTCGCACGTTCTTCGCAAGCAAGATTTGAGCAAGATTGAGCAAGATGCAAGCAAAGACTTTCTCGTCAAGTCAAGACGCTGAGCTGACAAAGCCACAAAGCGCAAAACCACGAAGTAGTATAAGGAGACCCCACTCCCATGCGGTCTTTGGAAAATTTGGACGCATGGATTCGGATTTAGTTAGTTTGCATCGTTCGCAGCGCCCCTTGCGGAAAAGCGTTGAAATACAAGATTTACAAATGGCGGGGCCAATAGTGTAAGCCGGGTGCAGCCCCCTGCATCTCTGAAATGAAAATGACATGAATTGTGACTGGCTGCCATGGTGGCGCTGACTGTTCATTGGGCCGACTTACACAAAAATCACATTATAAAATGTAGCTTTTTAAGCTTTTCTCGGTAAATTTGCAAATTTGCGAGTTGTTGAACGGTACTGGATAAAGTTCGCGAGTGTAGAAACAAATGTCTAAAAACATTAGTGCTTAAAATGGTGAAGTGTGTCTGTTTTGGGTGTAAATCCGGATATAAGTCTTGCTCCGATAAAGTTCGTTTTTTTATTGTACCGAAGGATGAAAAGACAATAAAATTATGGCAAATTGCACTCGATGTTATTTATTCTATAATCTAAGTGCAAATTTTGAAAAAAACTGTTTCACTGCTTTGAATTATAATATATTGTAATAATACATTATTAATTTATTTTAGACTATAATATTAAAAAATTATTACTTTAAATTCTAAACAGTATTTTTGAAATATTTATTTAAAAAAAGAGCTTTATTCAAGTAGAGTAGTATTATATAATATATACTATATTGTATTTATTGTTATAATATATGTTATATAATATGAAAATTGATAACATTTTATAACAACGACGTTAATTATTAGTATTTGCATTTAAATTAACGCAAAACAATTCTAAAATAAGGAACATGACACAAATAATGCAATTACCGCCAGAATTTGGAGTTTAGATTTTTGCCTCAAGTGAATTTCTTAACCTTTTTGAATAGAATAAATGTTTGTTAACAATATGAAGATCTTATTAGATTATTGTTTTGTATAAAAAAATGCAATAAAATAGTTTTAATCAGGAGATAATTACATTTTTATACATTTTCCCATGCATTTTTTTGAATCTAGGGCCAATGAACGGTCAGCGCCGCCACTCGGCGGCTGTCAACTCTCACGTAATTTTTTTCGTATACATTTGGGTGGGAAGATGCAGGTGGCTGGCCGGGTGTAAACAAACGCATACATGCTTGTCACGAAACACAGATTGTACGAATGTGTTTGCCTGTATGTATGTAGATCTGTATGCATGTATGCATGTTCCCGCAAGAGGCGCTACGAGCGATGCAAACTAACTAAATCCGAATCCACGCGTCCAAATTTTCCGGGAGTGGGGTCTCCTTATACTACTTCGTGCGCAAAACTTCGACTTTGTTAGTGTTAGTTCATTCGGGTCAGGCTCGCTCAACTCTGTGGGAAATAAATGGCGATATTCCGCGCCATCTGTGATGAGCCAGAGAACTACAGACGCGTGCATGTGTTGGTCTTTATATATGTATATGCCCCTTCCTTACATGTATTGAGTACTAGAATAATTCAACAAAAAAGGAATAATAAAGACAAAATGAAGAAAATAAGAAACGAAAAATAGGAAATTAAAGATAATTACCAGTCTATTTCCCATTTTACGTTTCTCATTCACTTAATTTTGCCTTTATTTGAAGGACTGCAGTACATAACTACATAACCAACAAAATCCCAGCCACAAGCGACAACAAACAATTTGCCGCGCACGCGCTTTTTACATCGCCCCACCCGTTGGCGTTGAAAGTTAGCGCCATCTGCGATGGGCCAGAGAAATAATATCGCACCCCTCAATGCCTCTCTGTCCCCGCGCCGTGGTCCTAAGAATTCGCCATTTCACTGTACAGAGTTGACCGAGCCTAATTCGGGTTCGGCGGCTGAACTTCGTCCAGCAGTGGGACTCCGATACCGTGTCGAAAGTCGAAAATCGAACGGACCTCTTTTTTTAACGCGTGGAGATAGAAAGAGAGGTTCGTTCGATTGTCGACTTCGAAACAGCATCAGAGTCCCACTGCTGCAGTGGGACTCCGATGCTGTTTCACAGTCGAAAGTCGAACGGATCTCTCTTTCTATCTTCACACGTTAGAAAAAGAGGTCCGTTCGATTTTCGACTTTCGACACGGTATCGGAGTCCCACTGCTGGTTCGGCAAGGAGTGCTGGAAGTGGAGTGGACGTGCGCACATGGGTTGGGACTCCGATCTGTTTCGGAGTCGAAAATCGAACGAATCTCTCTTTCTATCTCCACACGTTAGAAAAAGAGGTCCGTTCGAGTTTCGACACGGCATCGGAGTCCCACTACAGGTAACTTCACTTCGTTGAGTGCTGCAGTGAGGGCGCAGTCCCATGGAGGTAGATTAGTAGAATAGTTGAACAGTTTTGACCAATGAGGTGCATTCACAAGCACTAGCAGTCACCTCATTGGTTAAAACTGTTCCACTATTCTACTAATCTACCTCCATGGGACTGCGCCCTGAGACTCCGATACCGTGTCGAAAATCGAACGGATGTCTTTTTCTAACGCGTGGTGATAGAAAGAGAGGTTCGTTCTTCGACTTCGAAACAGCATCAGAGTCCCACTGCTTAGGGGAAAACAATGAGGTTCATGATGCAAAACTAATCGTAGGTGGCAGCACCGAGCCGAGTACTAGACCCTCTGTCGATGAGAGACGAAAAAAATATGGTGCTATGTGTACGGTTGCTTATAATTAAATATATGAGGGTAAATAATCTTTAAATATATGTAAAAATTTTATGTTATATGTTATATATATGTTTATATGTTATATATGTTACATCATACTCTGGTATTCTTAGTTAATTCTATAGGTTGGTATCGTCTATATGAACAATTTTGTAATTTGTAAATCCCTATATAGTAATCTTTTAGTTCCTAACCTCGACCCATTCTATAGCACGCATCGAAAGCGCGGCGCTAGTGTGGCACACGTATTGATGGCAGTGCTCCCAACGCGGGCACCTTGCACTGCTGCGCATGCGATGCATAAGGCGCTTCATTGGCTGCCGTTCGCGCGCTTACTTGAAATGTTAAAAAATACAATTTTGTTATATATTGTTATTAATTGAAAATAATTATATTTTAACATGTTCAAGTGGTACATGGATGGTTTTTAATATATTCTAAGAAAATATCATGTTTATTTACTAAAGTCTCATTTTATTTTTTAACCTAATGCTCAGAATATATTAAAAACCATCTACGTACCACTTGAACATGTTAAAATATAATTATTTTTGATTATAAATAATAAATAAAAAAAATTGTATTTTTTAACGTTTCAAATAAGCGCGCGAACGGCAGCCAATGAAGCGCCTTATGCATCGCATGCGCAGTATTGCAAGGTGCCCGCGTTGGGAGCACTGATTCAAATCTCTTTGACTGATTGATGGCTGCCGTCAGTTTGCGTGTAAATGTAACCTCAAGGCTCAAAAGCAAAAATAGAAAATATTTTTTTCTTGCATTTTTTAACCCGCTGTTCCTTTTCGAATTCTGCAAAGATATCAAAAAATATATTCTTTGGTATCTTCGATCAACCTGGTACTGAAGCTTGAATAGAGAAAATGTTGAACTTTAACTACATCAAAAACAGCACATAAAAACATTCAAGTTGAAAACAGCTCACGCGTTGACCCGGTTACGAATACAATGGAACTAAATTCCAGAGGAAACCTCTAGTTGTGCATTTTGAACTGGCGAAAAATCCCGTATTTATAAAATACAATAATTCTTAATGTTACGTTGAAATCTAAAAATCTGAATTATTTTCTATTCAAATTGAAATCTTTATACCGCGAAGGTTATACTGTTGCGTTTGTGAAATAATTCTAAAGTACCTCCCTCGTACATTGTAGGATCACTTTAATTACACACACTTCAATCAGATATTTCGCGATAAATAAAATTATTATAATTATTTAAATTTTCTTTTATGTAAATAGCAATTTATCCATCTATGTAACTCAGATTCATATCACACAGGTAAATAATGCAAAATGTCAACATAGGCAGCTGCCATTTTAATACGCGTGCCACATTAGCGCCATATTCGGGAACGGGAAGTAATGCAACCATTTTTATACGACAAAAATTTGCTCATCTTCGGTTACACTACTTTGGTCTCCTTATGGTGCTTTCACACCTCTGCCTGTCTGCCTGGGGCTAGAGTTCCTCCAGGAGAGTTGTGTCACGTTACCCCCTCCACTAGCCCACGCGAAACCGGAATCGGAAATACGTAGCGAAGCGCGAAACATTTAAAGTATTCTAGATGTCTCACTCAGCAAAACTTTAATCAAAAAGCCAGAAACAGAGAAGAAGCAAAACTTTGAGAAAAGGTTATGTGTCATATATTTTCATGCAGTGTTTGTTATGAAACACATACGGTCCGATGTCACATTTGAATCACATTCTAAAATGTCACTCATTCGATCTCTAGATCATTCATTTTTTATACGAAATATTATAGAAATTATCTTGATCTATTTCATTTCTCAATTTAATTGCAAAAACATTGTATTAATTTTTATTGATATTATACTACATTTAAACTTCCCGCGCGATTTGGAGATTTTCCGCAGCTCGAACAAGCCGGAAAAACCGAGGTGTGAACGGTCTCTGGCAGCAGCCTGCCTGCCCCAGGTATTAGAGCATGCAGAATAGACATAAGGAGCCCAAAGTCCTGTACATTGACTTCACCAAAAACGAGCATTTTTCTGTCGGATGTACAATAACGCATCGAAATGCTAGATCTTCTCGAGCGCGGCGCTAGTGTGGTACTGGTAACGATGGCCGCCGTCATGGTCCGTGTAAATATAACCTGTGATATAACCCTAAAGAAAAATACAAAATTCCTAAATGGCAAAAACAATTTGTTGAGGCGTTTAAAGAATATTGGAATGTAAAAACTGTTATATTCAAGTGGAAGTCCGATATCAGTTCTGTGATCTGTATGCGTACAAGACTGAAAACTGATCAGTTATATCCCTATTGTTTTCCACGTTTGTGCAATAAATCTGAAGTGCCTACCACGTCCATTGCAGGATCACTTCAATTACATAGAATCACCGATATTTCGAGATAAGTGAAATAAATTTTCTGCGTTTTAATAATAATTTATACATTTCTATGAAAATCACATTGGTAAATAATGTATGATGTCAACATATACAGCGGACATTTTTTTACGTGCAACACTAGCGACATAACTCGGGCAGTATTGTAACCCTTTTTATACGACAAAAATTTGCTTATTTTCGGTTAGAGTTCCTCTAGGGAGAGTTGTGTCACCGCTTACTCCGATTCTGATTGGTGCCGCGAAAGCGGAATCGGATGTTTTGAAATTGGCGCGACTTTCAAGTCAAATTTAATGTTCAGACACTGATTGAATAGAAAATAATAGTTTCCCACATGTTACAGTCAAAATGTACCTACAATCGTGAAAAAATAAGGTGCATTTCCGACTTTTATTACGTTATTTATTGAAAATTAAAATCTTACCTCACAAACAGCTGATTTCGAGTGACGTACCCAATAATCTCGATTAATACTCTCCATTCATAATTGCTTAAGCTTAGGATCGTTTGGGACTTGTCTTAAGTCAAATCCTTGGCCAGAACTATTACGGCAGTAGAGAATGCAACACGACACTATTGTTTTTTCATTGAAAAAGTGTATTTTCATAACAAACACTTCATGAAAATATATGACACATAACCTTTTCTTAAAATTTTGCTTCTTCTCTGTTTCTGTTTTTGGCTTTTAGATTAAAGTTTTGCTGAGTGAGACATCTAGAATACTTTAAATGTTTCGCGCTTCCTACGTATTTCCGATTCCGGTTTCGCGTCGGCTAGTGGAGGGGGTAACGTGACACACTCTCCCTAGAGGAACTCTATTTTCGGTTACATTACTTTGGTCTCCTTATGTCTATTGTCCATGCAGTAGAGGCAGGCAGAGGTGTGAAAGCACCATTATGTCTATTCTCCATGATGCAAACGATGCAAACTAAATCCACGCGTCCAAATTTTCCGGGAGTGGGGGTCTCCTTATACTACTTCGTGCGTGCCTAAACAAACGTCAAAATGTTGGTAGAGGTTAGAACTTGTTTCTGGCAGGCACCAAATAGATTTATTCATAATCCACTAAAACTGCTAATGACATGAATTTCTGAAATAATGGCAAATTATTTAAACAAGTGCTTTCGATTAGTCAAGCAATTTAAGATGGCGAGAATAAAGTGGTTTTTGAAAAAAGCCTCTCGCTTCAATGGGTGATGATATATAAATATAAAAAGTATAGTTTCTCATAATGTTATAACTTATTCTGAAAACAATTTTTGTTCAATTTTCAGGTTCAACATTGCACAAAAATGTATGCGTCTTCAAATTATCATTAAATCTCTTTTTTATAACGAATTTTTGAGTTGGAGTTATGTGTGTGATATTTGTCTGGAACCAATTTTCTGGTTCGTTGAAAACTTTACAGCTTCTCTTGGTCCAGTAAGTATCAACAATTATACTACCGCTAACCGGGATAATTACTCAATTTTGTTGTACTATATATAATTGTTCTTAAGTGTCTTGAAGATATCCTGCAAATGTAATTTAAATTTAACCTTTCGGTAGTCGCGCCCGTTCTGCTCACACGAGTGGTCGCGCGTTGTACTTTTTACAACATCCATGTTTTGTCGTGTTATTGAGGTCCATCAAGCTAGCACCTCCGCAATCGAAATTCTCAAATTTTTTTGTATCAGAATTTTGGGCTTTTCAAGGCTTTTTTGGGCTGTATTGCCGAATTTTGGGCTCCACTACTTTTTTTGAAAATTCAAATTTGGTGTGGAGGTGCTGGCTTGACTCAAGCCAGCACCTCCACTGCATAAAAATGTGAAATAATTAGAAATCAAAGACGACAGAATTTTGGGCTTTTTTTGGGCTCTTGAACGCGCCTACAACCAATTTCCAAAAACTACCCCTGCCGGAAATAAAACTACCCCCTATATAAAAACTCAAACTAGGAAGAAACAAAGTAGACCACAATTTTGGGCTTATTTTCGGCTCTCAAATGCACGAAAAAAATTTCAAAAAACCACCCTCTATGGGCAAAAAAACCACCCTCTTGTCAAAAATAAAATCTGAAAAAAATAAAGTGCATCATAATTTTTGGCTTATATTGGGCTCTCGAATGCACCAAACAAAATTATCAAAAACCACCCTATGTACAAAAAAACAACCCCTAAGTAAAAACTCAAACATGGAATAAACAAAATAGAAAGTAGTGTTGGGCTTTTCTTGGCCTCACGAATGCTTGATTTTTTGTTTGCAAAAACCACCCCTACATCTAAAATATCAAACGCTTATCTATGAATTCGAATTTGAATTTTCAAGGAGCCCAAAAATCAGCGACTCTATTCACCATATAAAATTCTGAGTCTCAGACATCAGAAACTTCATTTACAAAGTAAATTTCTAAAAAAGATCATTCTTTGACAAAGTCACATCTGCTCGGTACCAAGGGGTTGCTTTTTAACGTTAAGGGTAGGAGCCCGAAATTGGGTGTTGGCATTTTTGAGGAGCCCAAAAATCAGACTCTATTCACACTGTGAAATTATAAAAAAGATTGTTTTTTGACAAAGTCATATATGCGTCGTGTCAAGGGGGTTGCTTTTGAACGTCAAGGGTTGGAGACCAAAAGTCGATGTTGGTATTTTTGAGGAGTGAAGTGGTGAGGGAAGAGTGGGGGAAGGCATACATGGCGGTCTCACGTCTCCCGTGCATTCGAGTTCCGACTTGTACCAAAAAAATCGGTACTGTTGCACTTTTTACAACAGCGCGACTGCCGAAAGGTTAAAAATCTCCTTAAAAGTCATAAATAATCAATGTTTGATACATATTTACACTCCCGATGGATAAATTAAGGATTAAAATTTGTGTTTCTCAATAAAAGTATTCAAATTTTTTTCTTTTAGATGCACAGATCATATGGAAATCTTTGCTTGGGCATTACAGAGCATGATAATACAAATAATTTGTATTTTTCATTGTTTTTAAGAATACCTGGGCATGTTTAGAAAAAATAAATTTTTGCAGGTTATAGGAAGGAGAATAAAATTCAAAAGACTTTTACTCATACTTTTATCAATTGACGGCAAAATCGTTCAATTTGGAACGAATGTCATATTTTTTAGGCTACGTTGCACCTATCTATAACCATCATTTTCCTTTTTTTCATTTCCTGTCTCGAATATGTATTAATCTTAATTTTTATAAAATTAATTTTTTCAAATTTTATCCATAATTTTGCCCGGGAAATAAGACATTTTACTTTTTGCAATAATACAAAAAGAGTAGCAAGTAAAAAGTTAACGCAGTGCGTACACTTTTTGTCTCAGAACTTGCTCTACGCCCCCTTCAAATATTTTTCATATTCATTTTCGATTTTATAAGATCCAAGTGGAAGTCTATAAGAGATTTTTTTACCTTCGTGATTCGCTAGTTTCCACTTTTTGAATTTTTTCAGACTTTTTGGTGAAATGTTAAAGCTTTACACTTATAGTTGACCTAGTGCAAAGTTTCTAAAAGTTCACTATAGCCGCAAAAAAAATTAAAACCTATTTGATCCATAATTGCAACGGTTTACGGTATATCTGTATGAAAATAATCTATTCAACATCGTAATAAAATAAAGTTGAAAGCCTCCGAATTTGGCAGCAGATAAATAACGTTAACATTATTTTAAAGATGTTAAATTTTGAAAACAAGCAGAATTTGGACATTTCCAAATTTTCAAGTACCTAAGATTCCAAATTTGTAAATGTTTTTTGTACACTTGAAATTGGAATCTCGCTTCAGTCCTGCCAAATTTATATTTGAATAAATAGAACATTTTCTTTTGATAGGTATTCGTAGCCATAGTCAGTCTTTTGAAGGTGTTTATAGTATTCATAGCATATTGGATTGGACTACCATATTGGTGGAACAAAAGTCATGCGACTGCAGTAATTCTTCTGATAATAGGAAAT
Organism: Andricus curvator; assembly: GCA_932195095.1. Lineage (NCBI taxonomy): Eukaryota > Metazoa > Arthropoda > Insecta > Hymenoptera > Cynipidae > Andricus > Andricus curvator. The sequence continues at coordinate 52,886 of CAKNYM010040956.1, forward strand.
TGGTTATTGATAAATGTATGTTTCCATTACTACATGGGTGTAAACGTAATGGCAGGATATCCACCTCAAGGTGGTTTAATCCCAGAGGCTGTGAGCATTTGTAAAAAATGTATCAAACCAAAGCCACCCAGAACGCATCACTGTTCTGTTTGCAACAAGTGTGTTCTCAAGATGGATCATCATTGTCGTATCCTTATTAGAATAATCGATTTTATTATTTTCAATATTTGTATCGCTTTATTTGAACATTTTTATATTTCCTTAATGCTACTTTAGCCTGGTTGAATAATTGTGTAGGACATAATAATCACAGACATTTTTTCGAATATATGGCATTTACTGTGATGGGTGTTTTATTCGTAATGGCATTCGGATTAGAGATTGCGTATAAAGAGTTCTTCCCTGAACAAGATCCAGAATTACATGGACACCCAGTTCGTATCAATAATACTGTCATCATTCCAGTGGTAAATATATTTTTATTTAATATATTTATATCTAATTAATCATTCCATTTAATTTCATCTATTGAAAAAAATACATGTTCCAGTACAGAATCTGAGAATGTTTTTGCAAATCGGTTGCAGGCGTCAAGCTGCTCTATGGAACTAAAAAAAGTATCAAAAAAGTATCTTTCTCAAGAAAAAAGGGTCCTTAAAAATGTTTTTAAATTTATTTAAAAAGTAGCCTTTTTCAATCGGTCAAAAATTAGTTTTCTGATTGTAAATAAAAAAGTAGTGTGAAAAGTACGTGAAATAAAAGAGCATATTCAAAAAGCCAAAATTTCTTTCATACTTTTATGTATGTAAATAAGTCCGCTCAAGGCTGCGTCTGAAGAGAAAGGAATGAATCTAGAATTTGCGCTTAAAGAATTTATTCAAAAAAATTTGGTTAAACATGGTAAAACTGACAATATAAAAATATTGAACTAGGTATTAAATCATATTTTCAACGAAAAAAGTTGTTTTCTCAACTTTATGCGCTCAAAGATGTGATGAATGTATATGTCGTAGCCACTTGGTGTACACTAGAACCTGGAATTAAGAACGGCGCTGAGAGTACTGCCCTCGTGCTGTTTGTCACGCCTGACTGAGCGCCGCCTCTCTTTCGGTCCCGCGGTCCCCGCATCACCAAAATGCCGAGAACATCAATTCAAAGAATATCGTAAATCCTGAGTTCTTAATTCCAAGTTCCAGTGTAATTAAATATTTCATGAAATGTCTAGAGTGTCTTAGACAGTTCAAAAACTACTAGCGGATTATGTAATAATTGAAAGTTACACTATCTGTCTAGAATTTTTAGCCGTTTTATAAAGTGCGCAAGCACCTCTTGGACAGTTGGTGTAAGAGTGTTTTTGTTGACGTACGACGTGACAAATATAATATTTCCTTGAAATAATACAATTTGCCAACTAGAAATCAATATAACAGAATCAAGAAACGACTCAAATATTTCGCGGAATATAGAGTATTGTAGCATGACGTGACGATCATGATAGGATAGGTGAAAATGTCAGGTAGGTTAGCATAGTTGGCACTCTTGGCATAGGACTGCATGCGCTTTTTTGGACAAAATATTCTAAACGTAAAAGTAAGTTTTAAAGTTCTGAATAGTAATATTTTTCAAGTGTAGAATGCATTTGCACCATTCTGTTTCATCCTTTTATCGCTTGAAGACCTTTCAGTTTCACGAAATACAATCAACTGTCCGAAATTTGAGGTTAGAGTACCCCTACAGAAAAAGCCTATATAGTAAACTACATTGGAACCCATATAGGACCCTTTTTTAAACTCCTGTCTCAAATTACGATCTGATATAGGAATATAGGATGGGAATCTATTGGGATCTGAAATCAGGACGTCACAGCGTCACGTGATAGGCAATATGGAGGCAACAACGGGGTCACTTTACCTCTATTACCTGCGATGCGAAGGGTTTTTAATTTATTTTGCAATTATTTCGAAGAACTGGGAGTTAGTATCTGCAAAAATGTTTAGAGTAGACATTTTAAGAAAGGACAAAAAATTGTGCCCGTTCGACATATTATAAATTTAGAACAAATATCAATTATAAGTTGATGGAATCGTCATCCAGTGTATTGTTTTCGTGAAAAATGGTTTGTTTTTTATTATTTAAGGCTCTGTTTAAGGAGAGGGTTGAGCATGGCTAGGTAGTTGTACTTTAGAAACTTTTAAAATATATTACAAAGGAATATGAATTACGTTTTCTGTGAAAATTTCAGACCCTCTCATAACATACAAAAAAAGTGACTTCCATCTAGTTTTTACGATAAATACATTGGACACATATCCTTGAAAAGTGGACAATTTTCTATTTGTAAGTGCGTTTTAGTACACTTTTTCACAAAACAATACCTTAATTAAGTAGAAAGTGAGATTTTACTTAAAATAATATAAATGAGTGATGTACGGGACATACTTTTAGGTTATGTGTTCTATAATAACGACAATAATAATTCATCATTTGGATATAAATTGGATATAATGGCTTATTTTAAGTTGTTCCTCACATGTGTTATTATATTAAAACAAAAGAAAATAGTAGCATCCAGTTAGAAAATCATTATTTTTTAAAGATATGATGATATGTCTAATGAAGAAAAGAAGGAAAAAAACGCTTTTTTCAACTTTATGAGGCCCAAATACACGAATCCAAACTTGTCTTCTGGTGCTAATTAAATTTCTTATTGCTTATATTGCTTTAAACTGAAAGAAATATTAATATAATAATAATTTTTATTATAAAATTCAAATGGATCATGTAGTAAAACCTATAATACGACGAATACGACCCCGTTATTTTAGTACTACATTTGGCCACCATTTGGCGTATCGTTGTATTTCAGATCCCAATATCGGTTCTTATTATGGGTTTTTATGAAGTTTCCTACATGGATGGGTTTGCAATTAATATTGAAGCAGTGCGCAGTACCCAGTAAAAAGAAACTAATTGGGAGGAATTGAGAAGAATTCGCCAGGAGCCCCCGTGAATCTTGCTTTGCGACAATCTCGAATTGGAGATGGTGGTGAATTCGTGAAAAGTAATAAAGTCTTCAAATATCCTATTTGCCCGAATTCAGCGAAAATTTTTTAGTGAATTTAATTCATTTGAATGCGTCAGCCGAGGAGCTATTCACTGAGTGAAAATGAGTTAAAGAATTCCTGATTTTCGAAGAGTACGCGATCTTGAGTCTGAGTTGAGATGAGTGAAGCAAATCGAGTCAGAGTTGAGATAAGTGAAGCAAATCGAGTCAGAGTTGGTGAGAATCGGAGAGAATACGGATGAATTGGAAGAATACAGTGAGATCAGGAAGAGTACAACATTAGTTGAAAGAATATGGAAAGAGTTCAAAGAATATTGCCGACATGGGGAGTGTCAGATGATTTTTCCGTGAATTCACATAAATGAAAAATAATTAATATGAATCACTCATTTTTATTTTACACATATATAACACAGACAAAGTTTGGAATTGCTTATTTTTTAACTCTTCAAGTTTGAATTCATTAATTTTGACAATTTCCAATTATAAAGCATATAATTTTCCAAGTATTTAGAGTAATTAAACTTTAATGGTTCACGATATTTTTCGCAAAATCTTTAAAATTCTGAAATTTTAAACGGTGAAAATGACAGTGATGTTTTTTGAAAAAAATCACACTTTTAGTCAAGAAATCAATCCAATCGCTTTAAATGTCACTTGATACTACATTATATGACACTTATTAATAATATATATTATTAATATAATACTTAAATTACGTAACGGATTGTAGGCCCTCTCCGACCCTGTAACGAACCGTAACAAAATATTTATACCCCTCACCCCCTTTTACTGGTCATAATTTATGGATTCCAGAAATAATAAGATATGGGTCTTGAAACTAATGGAAATTTTTTGTAGGTATTTAAGATAATACATGCTTTGCAGTGTGAAAACTTCATTTCCGAAATTCCCTGATTTTTCCTTGACCAATTTTTTATTTTCTCTGACATTCAAATACCAGCATTTTAATATTGCAATATTTTTAACATAGTGCCCTTTATAAACATAATAAAGCAACATTTTAGATAAAAATGTAAAATTTTCAAATTTATTTATTGTATACCATTAAGCCATTTCCCTTTCAGGGTAGGCGTGACACTACCCGATTCGGGTAGTGTTTCTAGGTGGATAGTTTTCTTGTAGTTATAAATAACTACAAGTTTGGGCTCACCACACCCATAATATGCCAACAGCACACAGTATTCTCGAATGGTCACCCATCCAAGTACCAAGTAAAAGAAAAAAAAGTTCACCTAAATTGTTGAACTTTCAAGCCAAAAGATAAATTTTCTGTAAAAAAAAATTGAACTTTTAACCAGAAAATATAAATTTTCAGCAAAAAAAAATTAATTTTTAATAAAATAGTTACATTTCCAACCAGAGTAAACCTTCATTAAACAAAAAAAAACACAAATTTCAACGAAGTCGTTCAACTTTTACCCAGGCAGATGAATTTTTAATTGAAAAAGATCAGTATTCAACAAAATAGTTTAACTTTGAACCAAAGAGATCAATTTTCAACTAAAAATATAAATCTTCAACAAAATATTGTTTCTTAACACAGTGGTTTAACCAAAAATTTCAAACAAAATAGTTAAATCCTCAAGCAGAAAAGATTAATTTTCAACCAAATAGTTGCACTTTTATCCAAGAAAGATGCAATTTAACTAAAATGGATGAATTTTTAAATTAAAAAGATAAGTTTTCCAAAAAATAGTTGAATTTTTCAAACAAAAGTATCAATTTTTAACAAAATTGTGAAATTTTCAATAAAACAGTTGCCATTTTATCCAAGAAAGATGAAATTGCTACCAAAATAGATGAATTTTCAAATTAAAAAATTTTAATTAAACAGACAAATTTTCAAACAAATAGTGGAATTTTTATCAAAATAAATTTTTAGTTTGACTTTTTAACAACAAAATATCAGTTTTAAATAAGAAGTAATTTTTCTATGAAGATACTTGAATTTTCAACCTAAAAAGACGATTTTTCAACAAAACAGTTAAATTTCCAACCAAGCAGTTTCATTTTGATCCAAGATTTTTTGTAGTAATATCATTTTTTGTAATAATTTTTTAAATTTAAATTCATTTTACGCGTATTTAAAGCTAAAATGGTTCAAAGTTTAGAGTAATAAACTCCATCAGAAATTTCTAAACTGGAACCCAAAGGGACAACAGCTTATTTCCCGACAATAAAATTTACAATTTCTATCTACAATGTCCAGTTTAAATATATCAGGTAGGCGAGGGGTAACGTGCTGGACGCAATGGTGGGGGTATACTACTCAGGACGGCGGGTTGCGAGTCGGGAATCGCCCTCATTTTCAGGCTCGTTTTAAGATAAAAATATAAACGAATGAAATATGAGGGCTGTTTTAACAAGATTTTCGAAACAAAACCCAGATTCTCGGATTTGAAACAAATTGACCAGCGCAAAATCAAGTAAAACATGAAATGCATCCTTATTTTTGTTTTAGCGACTCAAAACATCTTTGTATCTCAAATAAAAAGTGCATACAAAATGTATTCAAATATTTATTTGGAATAAATGCAATTCTCTGTCTCTTCTAATGTGATAATTAGCTTATTATCAATTTAAATCTTCTTTATTACGCGTAAAATAAAAATATCGGCAAGTCAAACAGTAACTGAATACGGAGAAGTTCGAGAGTTGAGCGAGAGTTCGTAAGAGTACAAATGACCGCGCTGCCTTTACAGTGACCGACGCTGAGTTGAGAAGAGTTGGGAAGAATTTACGTGATTCTCCCTGAGTTAGCGCGATTCCCTAAGATTTGGACAAATTTCTCATGATCTGGCCGGATCATAAGAAATTTCACTTGACCTGTTTTGAGTGAGGAATGACTTTTCACTCATTTTCACTCAGTGAATAGCCCCTCGGCGTCAGCATGAATTATTTTCAGTGTCCGCCAACTCATGTTAATTCGCGAGATTTTAAGTCAAGCCCCAATTCGCCAGAATTCGCCAGCGCGCATACAGTTAAAGACTGGCCTATTCAATCGAATTCGTAAGCTTTAACCAACGCGCTCGGCATACAGGATCCGTTGTAAATAAATATCAATGAGTCCCGTAGCTCAGTGGTCGCCCTCTGGACTTTATACACTTGAGATCGCTGGTTCGAGTCTCAAGGCATGCAATTATTATTATTTTTTTTCGAAATGACCTCGACCACAAATTAAGGCGAATTGACACGCATTCAATTCGCTCGGGCCCAATTCGTTACAACGAATCAAAAAGCAGAATTCGGGCGAATTTAAACATGTTAATTCACCGCAATCCTCCCGAATTAGTTTCTTTTACTGGGTAGTTTTCTATGAAAGCTACGGCTGCGCAGTATTATTTGGGGTTTTCAAGATTGCCGTCTATGCACCCAAAACTTCCAAAACATAATTCATTTTAAAAAGTTATAATCCCATGTGGGATTTCAAGTAGGAGCAATTCAAAGGTTTCCACAAGGGTATTCATATAAAAAACCAACGTGGAAACCCACAAAATATTTTCCATCCTATCTTAGATCGTAATTTGAGACAGGAATTCAAAAAAGGATCCCATATGGGTTCCAATATAGTTTACTATGTAGGCTATTTCAGTAGGGACCCATTAAACCATTTCCCTTTCAGGGTAGGCGTGACACTACCCGATTCGGGTAGTGTTTCTAGGTTTTTCTTGTAGTTATAAATAACTACAAGTATGGGCTCACCACACCTACGATGTGCCAACAGCACTCATGTCAGTATTCTTGAATGGTCACCCATCCAAGTACTAACCGCGTCCAACGCTGCTTAACTTCAGTGATCTGACGAGAACTGGGTTTTTCAGCGTGGTATGGCCGTTGGCCACCCGATTCTGATCAAATCGATCTGATACACCTCAAATTTTTGATATTTTATTTCGTGACACTGAAAGGTCGGCAATCGACAAAAGAATGGAACATGACAGAAAATACATTCTACACTTAACAAATGTTACTATTCTGACATTTATGACTTTCACGTTTAGAATATTTTGTCCCAAAACTCGTATGCATTCTCATGACGTCATGCTAAAATACTCAGTTCGAAGCAACGAGGGCTTCCCGCTCTTCGGCTTCTTTTTAATTGGTCAGCAACTGACGCGGGTGAAACCGTACAAGGACTGTGGTGGGAGGTGACGGAACTGCACAATTTTAAATAGATCATCATGGACTTGAAATAGGTGCGTCTTGAAATAGGCAAGAGTTCACTGTAACTGTTGCAAAAAAATTTTGTTTGCGACCAAATCCCGGGTAAATCTTTTCGAACATAAGGGCTATTAAAAAATGCATTTTACCGCGAAAAAACGATTTTCGAATTATGGTGGCCTACTTGGGATAATTTGACCTATAACCTAAAAATTCAAACTCGAATTTAAAAAATTGATAAGCAGAAAATTCAAATCAATGCAGATTTTGATTATGCTATACCAATACTATAATGCTATATAGGTCGCTTTTTTGACTCCGCACACTTTTTTTGTGTGCCTGTGTTATCTTTTAAAATTGAAATTATCAAATCTTGCAACACATCCATATTTTAAATTGTTCATTCCTGAAACCATTATTGCTCAAATAAATTAAATATTGAGCATTTCCAACATGTAATTGTTACAAATTTTTTTAATTTGAATTATTGCACTTGAGTGCTTTAATTTTTAATATTTCGAGTTATAACCTCATACTTACATTATGTAAAACAGAAAAAGAGGCATACACGAGGAGTCAAGGCAAACATTAGGAACAGAAATATTTTAATAAAAGTTTGATCAATTTAGTCCGACTTGTAGGGGACAATGGAGAAAGTTTCTTGAAAAAAGAAACAAAAAGGGGAATCGTTTTTGTTTATAAACAAAATAGGGGGGATATTCTGAAAGACTGTGAAACCGACAAGCTGCAAAATACAAGTATCGATTTTTTATTTAATATTACTTGAAAAAAAAAATCTAAAATTGATTAATAAGTCCAGTTTTTTACGCCCAAATGTTGAAAAAAGGTATAAAAAAAATCTCTTTGAGCAAAAACAGTAGCTTTAAGTAGTCTACTTACATTGAAAAAAAGTATCAAAAAGTGACCTAACGGCAAAAAAGTAAAAAAATAAAGAAAAACTGTGTTAGTTTGTTACTGGAATTACATATGCACACCAATTCCGTAAGGATATTAATCAAAATATAAATTTAATATCATAATTTAATAATTGTTCCCGAAATTTTGCTTTCAACATTAAATCTCCTCGTTTTTAAATCTCTTGAGTAAAAATAAAATCTTATTATTGATTTATTGCAGATTGAATCCATGGATCACCTAACTCAGGAGGAGCGAGATGAAATTGCAAGGCAAGCAGCTGAACGAACTACAAGCGAATTTCGTCGGAAATTGATCATTCTCGCAGCCTTGATATGCGTGGCGACACTTGCAGCTTTGGGGGCATTAACTTGGTGGCACGCAGGTCTTATATCGCGAGGAGAAACCAGTATTGAAGCTCATATTAACAGTACTGAAGCACAAAAGTGCAAAACCCAAGGCCAAAAATATCGAAACCCTTATGATCTTGGATCCAGAGAAAACTGGAGGATCTTTTTGGGATTAAATGACAGGTTGGCAAACATTGAGCAGTTATATGTATCATTTTATTTGAAACTCTTTACGATAATTAAATTGAAAATCATTATCTTTTCCAGAAGTTGGTGGCATATACTTTTTCCTTCTCCCCACGGTCCTTATGGGGACGGCCTTACGTGGAAGACTGCTCATAATGTTAAGATATCTTAAAGACAAAATATCTATTCAAAATAAATCTTCCTTCTGACTTGTACATATTTGCGCCACAAAACTTTCAAACCTCGCCAAGACATTTTAATAAAGTAAGTCATAAAAGTAACACTGAGTCAAATTATCCTTGAATTTATTTCTCCTGTCCTTTTGTATGCGTGATCATGTCACTTTAACTATCTTAAAGTATCTTGGCAAAAGCTTGATTCACTCAACTGACTGCACAAACAATCAGTCTAGTAAACGAGACGCTGCTTTTTTTCGGTTTCATTATGAATGGTTAAACTGCGATACGCACAAAAATTTGCAATTTTTCTTTTAATTTTAGGCTTCCTGTCTTACATATACTTTTTAGGAAAAATGGATAAGTATGCGTATTTCTGATTATTAACGTTTTTGAATATTTTAAAGCAAAAATACAAGGATTTTTTAAATTCTGATTCTTTGTAATGCATGCTTTTTATACAAATTTTAACTCTAAAGCTTGACTATTTTCTAAAAGGTGATTGGATTTTGAAAAAAAAAATTACAAATGGAAAATATTTGAACAACAGAAAATAATATTAGTGGTTAAAAAACATTTTTAAGTAATTAATTAAAATAAAATTATCCTTGATTTGTTTTGCTTATTAATTATTATTTATATCAGAGTCGTTACGTGACTCCCTGCACCTCTACCAGGACTGCGCCCTGGACCCCAAAGCATTCACTCCGTCATTTTATCCTTTTCTTACATAAAAGTATCGTGTGCACACCATGTAGTGGAGGTCTTTATATGCTGTACCCACTTTCACTGCTCTCTCTACGTGGTATACAATGTGTACTATTATTGAGAAAAAAAATCAGTCTCAAACCTTTCACGAATTCTCCGAAACACTTGGAAAATATTATGCATTTTTAAGTTGTTTATGTGCTTATTTATGCCGAGATTTTTTTCTGTTTTCACACTGTTTTTACCTACAAATTTTCGACAAATTCAATTAATTTAGTTTAACACTAATTTTGAACAAAAATTTACAAATATATAGTTTTAAATCCATAATTTTAAGAATTTCAAAATTAGCAACCGTATTCTCGTATACATCAAAAACAAAGCTGGGTCGCGAACAACGCCCAGTGGGCATAAATGAGGGTTAATATTGGGAAATAAAAATCCAGTGAGGAAAACACGTGCTGTGCGCACATGTTGTGTATTTACTGCTGCTAGTTAATAATATAAAACTAAGAACTGAGCCTTGTAATTAATGCATATTTTTCGTATCTTACAAACATAAAACAACAACAGAAATAGTCAAGGTAGGTGCGCGACATTCGTCAACAAAAAAGCCGGATTTGTAGGCCCTTTTTAAATGCTGTATTTAAAAATTTTAGCTTTCGTATATTGCATGGACTACTTTGGAATGTGGGTCCTGTGTGTCGGATGGGTGGGGTTCTCTGGAATAAGGGAGGTTATAGGTTGGGAACCGCGCGTTCAACCCCTTAATCGAGAGTACGAAGACCTTTCTGTGTACTCACAGCACACAACTCTTTACACATCTCCTTATACTTCAATTTTATACACCACACACTTCATACACCTTTAAACCCACACAATGTAAAGCCACCAGCTTTTTTACGCACAACACACAATTTTCTTTATATGCCACCTTTATACACCACCCTTTACACACACCTCGCGCTCGGCACCGCGTTAAAACCTCTTAACCGATAGTGCAAAGCCACTTTCATACCCAACACTACACAACTCTTAATACACCTTTTTATACGCACAGTACACTACTCTTTATACGCCTCTTCATACACGTTCAACCCATCATCAAGTATTAAGTCACTTTCAACAATACCTTTCTTCACCACAACTGGATAAGCAAATTCGTGCAAAATCGTTCTGGACGATTCCTGTGCAGGAATTTGGCGAAGGAAACTGTACATGATCCTGCAATGGAACCTGCATCGACAAATGAACCTTTGAATGATCAAGTATAGACTAACAGGCTCCTTTGCGAAGTAAATTGAGGCGCGGGTTCCTGTACATAAACACGTATGGGGTCCTTTAGAGAAAGCCGTCGCGAAAATTAATGTCGCTTACAGCTATAAAGTTGCTTCCTCTTATTCCCTTGAAGATAGAGCTTACTATCGAGAGAGCCAAGTCACTAGCGAAACCTCGCGGATTAGTTCCTACGCAGGTTCACGTATTATATGATCCTGAACTAGTTCCTGTACATGAACCCGCCTCTCAAATCACTCTGTGTACAGGAACCGTCAAGATTACCTGTACAGGTTCATGTGCAGGAACATGTCCAGGATCCTCCGAGATTCCTGTACAGGAAGTTTCAGCTGGGTTTGATACCTATAGCTACACTACACAACTCTTTATATACCTTCACATGAACACACTACACTTTGATGCTATATACACTATACTTTGACACCCACCCTACACAACCCTTCCCTCGTGAAAAGAAATACCAATTTAATACCACTTTAAGACCAGTTTCAAACAACGTTTGGTCTTTTTCTGTTCTGTACCCTTCAGCCTATGCCTGCATCATTTTTAGGGTATTGAAATAGACACCACTCTCTCTCTCTGAAATAAGGATAGCTGTCTGTATCAACAGTACTGTGGTCTTCTGGGAACCAGATAAGATCAGTTTAAGACAGGCCTATACCTGCCTATACTGTGGTCTTTCTTTTCACGAGGGTTTATATACCTTTACATAAACACACTATACACTACTCTTTATACGCTTTTAATCCTACATAGAAAGTGTAAAGATTTCTCTCTACCCATCACAGTCCAGTACTCTATATACACCTTCTTATACGCACAACACACTACTCTTTACACGCACCTTGCGCTCTGCACCGCGCGTTCCCAGTAAAAAGAAACTAATTGGGACGAATTGAGAAGAATTCGCCAGAAGCCCCCGTAAATCTTGCTTTGTAACAATCTCGAATTGGAGATGGTGGTAAATTCGTGAAAAGTAATTAAGTCTTCAAATATCCTATTCGCCCGAATTCAGCGAAAAATTTTTAGGGGATCTAATTCATTTGAATGCGTCAGCACGAATTATTGACAGTGTCTGCCAATTCATTTTAATTCGCGAAATTTTAAGTCAAGCCCCAATTCGCCAGCGCGAATACAGTTAAAGACTGGCCTATTCAATCGAATTTGTAAGCTGTAAACAACGTGCTCGGCATAAATGATTCGTTGTAAATAAATATCAATCAGTCCCGTCGCTCAGTGGTCGCCCTCTGGACTTTATACACTTGAGATCGCTGGTTCGAGTCTCAAGGCATGCAATTTTTATTTTTTTCGAAATGACCTCGAACACAATTTGAGGCGAATTGACACGCATTCCCCAGACAGCAAACATGCGGGGCACGTTACTCGCACGGCATGCGGTGCGTGTTGAGTGCGAGGCATATGGATCGCACTTTGTGAGGGGCACGTACGTGCGAGGCATATGCGACGCACTTTGTGATAGGCACGATGTGCGGCGCATGTGTGTCGCACTTTGTGAGGGTCATTATATACATGATATATAAGTATAACATTTTTACATAAGCACATTTTTTTATAATAGTAGTATAGTAAACTATTACTATCCCTAATAGCACGGAACGTTCCACTGGGACCTGAGGGGAACTTTCCATTATTGTTATTTTTAACAACAATAATATTTCGTAAAGTCCGTTTCTTTATTTTTTTTCAACTTACATATTTTCGGCAACAGATGAAAAAAGTATCTAGCAACATTCTCGATATTAAAAAAAATTACGATTCTATACTTTCCAATGGCATTTTGTAGACCCAAACTGTGTCAATTCCATGACCAATTGTTGCCAGTGGTTTAGAATTTGGTAGCGGAAATCGGCAGGCAACTATGAACGTGTTTGCTTCTAATTCGACGCGAAATTTCTTCTCGAGTTCAGTCATCATTTGGGATACTCCAAATATAACAACATTACTATAATTTGCTAAATTACATTTCCATAGATCTCCTCTAAAAAAAGAAGCGTTTGATGAAAGCCCCTGAGTGAGAGCTGTGACTTTTGAATAAGCGACTAAAAAAGGGTTGAGCTCTATACCATAGGCTCGGAAACCCGTTTTAGCTGCAGCAAGAACTATGCGACCATCTCCGCTCCCAAGATCGATGAGCGTTCCTTTTCGTCCTGATAATGCTTTTATTATATTGTCCACTTGTTTGGTCGTCGCTGGTACATACGGAAGACATACTTTCCGCAAGGCTGGACTTATAAAGGGTATACATATTACACTTAAAACTGTTGCCAAACCTCCTGTGACCGACACGAAGAACAGTCCCCATTTTGAAGACTTGGTATGACTAGCATTACTTGTAACTTCACATGACATTTTCTGTTGAAGGTATTATCGTCACCTGAAAGTACAATTTATTTTTGTTTTAACAAGCAAAACGAGTGGTTAAAAAAATATTGACTACAAATATTTAATGGTCAGATAACGAATTCAAATTTTGTCGGTAACAATATCCGACAACTTTATTACTCATATTTCGCTGACATTGAGAAAGTATATTTGAGCTACCTAGTTTTATCAATTAATTGCACTACCGACAGAAAGTTTGGGTACCTTTCCTTTGATCGTTTGAAAACTCATACTTCACTTTAAAGACGAATGTCTGTGCAGAAATTGAATCTACGACTTGTAAGTAGAATCATTTGAAAGATTAGAAAATTTCGCGTCGAATCAGCCAACGTGGAAATGATTTTAATAAATGAGTCAAGAAACATTTAATTTAAAAGTTAAATTTTTTTTTAGCTAAATGAACATTTTGAAACCTTGAGTTCAACTCTTTGCCAAATTTAGAAAAGTGTAGATTCAGTTTCTACACAGATATTCGTATTTGAAGTGAAGTATTAATTTTCAAACGGTTAAAGGAAATGAACCCAAACTTTCAGTCGGTAGTGTTAGTTGAGAGCCCAAGATTAAGTAATTTTACATTTAAAACGTTTAACAAGTTTTATTAAATGCTTATGTGTTTGCAAGATTGAAATAGTATTTGGATTTTATTTTTATCTCAATTCTAGAACCTTTCACTTTTGTGTCCTTCAAAGATGTCCAAGTAATTTTAGTAAATTAAAATGGAATGTTTGTTTCAAAGTATCTATTATAGCATAAAGTATACTATTGAATAAGCTTTTAATAGAGTGGAGTCAGCTTGTCCGGATTCACATTTCCTTATGTTATTTCCTAAAAGCAATGGCAATACAAAATACGTTTATAGAAAACACAGTTCGCATTTCAATTAATTAAACCAGGATTATGTTTATTTAAGAAAATTTGTATTTCGTTCAATCCAAACATTTTTGTCCCCCGATTTTGGTATTTCGATCGTTATGGTTATACAGTTCATTTAGAGAAGCAAGCTCGGACACGTTAAAACCCTATTGACCGAATTCATTTCAAAACAGGTAGGTTCTACACTTGAAGTCGCAGAATCTCTCGAGGAAGAAGTATGTTGTTTTTTGGGAGAAAATTAGGCGATACAAAATTGTCTACAAAGTTATGCGTAGGGAGATCACCCAACAGTAGCCAACGAAATTACAGTAGATAACCATTAATTAAAAGCACAAATATACCTAAAATAATTCATTCTAATTTTAAATTATCATTACATGTTTATTAAATCAAATTAATTATTTTACATACATTAAATTTTTGAATTATTAATTATCTATTGCAGATTCATTATTTGTTGTAGGGTGGTCTCCTCTAATTTGAATTGTGTGCTTTGATGGCGGCGGTTTTTCTGAAAATACTAAAAGTAGATTTTCTCAAAAAACCAACACTTTTGTTTTTTGCCAATTTTTTGTTGGTCTTGCATCGTTTACAAGAAAAATTCAAAAATTATATTTTTGATAGGATATCTTCCTTATATAAACAGAAACTGTAAACAAAATATGGAACAAAAAATAAAATTGGGCTGTCTACGAAATCTTTTTTATTTTCTTTCTTCAAATTTGGAAAACATGAAAAAAATATTTTCTGGGAAACCCCACCTTTTTTATTATTTCCAATATTTTTAAAGCTTTCGCTAATAAAAGAAGGCCTCCTATCAGATTTATGCGGGCTACACCATTTTTAAGGCCGGGAGAGTTTTTTTTCCTAAAAATATAATTTTGCGATTTTTTCTCGTAAACGTTGCAAGATATCACAAAAGAGCAAGAGGTATTTTTTATAGAACTTTTTTAACTGTGCAAACTTTCATCTTGATATTTTTTCATATCTGTCGGTATTTGCAAGAAAAACTAGAAAATTCGATTTTATGCAAAAGAATTCACGTGGTCCCAAATATCCGCATAAAACTCACAAGATATCTTCCTTATGAAAGGGTACAAAAAATTGACAAAAAATATGAGAGTGGGCTTTTTGCGTAAATCGAATTTTAATATGTTCAGAAAAACCGACGCTCTTTTGTTAATTTCGAACCTTTTTTAAATTTTTTGGTGAATTTCCATAGATTACGATGAACGCTCACGGAGGAAAAAGATTACTTGAATGAAAGAAATGTAGTACTGAATGCGTCTTATAACATATTTCTTTAATTGAAGACAATTTTTGTTGTTTCCAGAAATCATGTTTTCATTTGAAAAATATTATTTCTTGAAACAAGACAAATTTTATTCAATCAAAGAAATATTTTACAGGACGTATTCAGTACTACATTTCCTTAATTCAGCTTATCTTTTTTCTCAGTGTACGAATCAGAAATAATACGATAAATTTATCAATTAGGTCTAAATTTATAGAGGTTTAAAGAGAACATTTTTTGTCTATAAAATAGAGTACAAAATTCAAATATGCACAACTTTGTAGACATTTTTTTACAAATCAGAAAAATACGTATCACCTAATTTCCTCCAAAAAAAAAAAACATATTTCGACCCCGAGAGATTCTGCGACTTCAAGTTTAGAACCTGCCTGCTTTTAAATGGATTCGGTATATTGAAAGTTAAAAACGTTTAAAATGTAAGTAATAATAAAGGGAGGAACCAGCCTAAACTATTGTGTGGATTTGTTTCTCAAAGGAATAGTATTTCATAAAAATATATCGTCTGCGTACAAAATTTAAAGATGACCTTTTATAACCACAATTTTTATATTTATATATAATGATTAGGCCCTAGAGCACGGTCGTATACACAGGTCCGGGCGCTCTGGTGGTGGGGGAAGTTCTCTGATTGAAGCATCTCTGATTGAAGCTTCCGATTATTTCGCAAAGTTGCCACTTCCGGTAGTGGCGTAATAGTAGAGTAGAGAAAGTTGCGGTTTAATTTGAAATTTTAATTTCAAGAATTCAATTTAATCCAGATGTATTCAATAATTTAAATAATATAGATGCATTTTTAAATTAATGAAAATAATAAACACGTATTGATGCTAAACATTGTATGATTCAAAGTAAAATGCATGAAACTGGTTTGGCACCATTTCTCAAGCGAGCGTATTGTAACGGAGCACGATGAATAATTCGCCTTTCGCTATCACAACTTACACACTCTCTGATAATATCGTTCTCCGGAAAATGACATTCGCAAATACGTCCCTTTGAACGAAAAAGATTCACGCTGGGGACACACAATTCCCATTCTCTCCGGACAACAAGATCACTCGGCACTTTAAAAGCTGATCTCTTGAACTATTTGTTTTTCACTTTGGTACGGCACAAATGCACGGCATTTCTGCATTTCTTTTACTTGAATATTACAGATATTACATATATACTACTTCACGATTCAGTTCGTTGAGAGCAGTTGAGACTTTGAGGTTATAAAACGTGTTTACCTTTTCAAATCCTTCACTACTCGGCACATGCGCCACTACACTCAGTGGTCAGTGCGAGAAACTTTCTGGCTTAAGTTAGGGAACTTCCCCCACCACGAGAGCCCCCGGACCTGTGTATACGACCGTGGCCTATAGAGGGTAATTTTTTCATCTATATATCAGTGTACAAATAAATTGGCCCTGCTGAGGGAAGAGCAAAATTAAAATAAGAATTAAACATATTATACCTTTCTCATAATTAATTACGCAATACTTACTTTCCTTTCCTTGAGGAAGTTGGAACCAGGGCCCAACCTTAAAATTGAATTGCCTCATTTACTCCATTAATACTAAAATTACATCTTTTTTCGATAATCAGGACCCATTCCTGTTTCGACTCAAATCTGTATTCGGAATGAAAAGTTGGCTAATTTCAATCGTTTTTGAGGAAAACTTGTTTTTAATGCTCGGGTTAGAATAAAAAAAAAACGTTTTACACAAAAAGTATTGAAATTAGCCAATTATTCACTCCGAGTGCAGTTTTGAATAAAAACAGAAATATAGGCCCTAATTATCTAAAAAAAAGGTGTAATTCTAGTAAATATGGAGTAAAATGCGGCAATTTAATGTTGAGGTTGGGTCCTGGTTCCAAAGCCCTTAATAGGGATTAAAAATTGTAATTCCCCTCAGCACCTGATTTTTTCTCCTTTTTCTTATACCACAAAACAAGAATATAGCAATCCATTTCAGTGCCATTTTCCTGTGTTCTACGCGGTGAAACATAACCTCAAGATAATTAAGAAAGCGAGAAAGAATCTCGTAGGATTTTGAATGAAACTGCATTACTTGTTTATTCCTCTGTTTTATTCAAATTGCAACACGGAGAAAAAAAAATAAAATCATGAATAAATTTTAAAATTATTTTAAACCTTCATTATTTCGGCACAAATAAATCCTAAAGACATATTAATTTTAATATTTTTGAAAGCTTTTACTTAATATTACAGAAAAATATTAAATTTTATGTTGATATCCGAAATTCTTAATTTTTTTTAATCAAGCCTTCTTACCGGGATACTTTCATTGTCAACTTTTTGTCCACTGACAGTCAAATGTTTTTAAAGAAGAATGAGATCCAATAGATCGTTTCTATTACATAATTAAATATTTTTAAGGAATTATTATCTATTTGAAGACTGAAGGTGCAGTCCCATGTGGCCATATGGGCAGAAAACGTCGGCGTAAAGCAGAAACTCATGAGCGTAAAAGAGACAAATAGGTCTTTCCATCTCTTTCACTCTTATGAGTTTCTGCTTTACGTCGACGTTTTCTGCCAACATGGGACTGCACCTTGAGAGCGCTTTCACAAGAGTGAAAGAGGGCTGTTGAACAGCCTATCTCTTGATAGAGATGGAGAACCAGGGATGGGAAAGTAAAATACTCGTAGTAGTGGGGACGGCGATTTGTCAAGCTCAGCTTAGAGGGCAGCACCATGAGTGGAGATATACCTTGTACCAGACAAAATCGTTTTCACTTTGAAAATTTATTTATTTTGTTGAAAATTTACTTTTTTAAAGTTAAATTTAACCGTTTTTTATTTAAAATATTTATTCAATTTATTTAAAATAATTTTTTTTTGTATTGATATAGCAATTATCACATTTTTCGTTGAGAATTAACCTTCTTTGCCTAAAAATGAAACTATTCGGTTGAAAATGTTTTTGTTTTTTTTTTGTTCAAATTTTAATGTGAAATATCTGAAATCTTAGAAAATATTTCGAAATTTTTGTCAAGAATCGTATATGAAAATTATATGTATATAACCTTAAAATAAGCAAAAAAAAAGTTAAGAAATAAATAGTTATTCGAAATTTTTATTTTGTATACAAAAATATTTTTCACCTTAATTTATAATTTTGTTGAAATTTTTCTTTTTTCTTCATTAAATAATTTTTTGATTTGAAAATTTATTTATTTGGTTCATTCTTTGAAAGTTGATTTCAACTGGTTTTAATTATAAATTAGAATTTTTTCATTGAAATAGCAATTATTAGAATTTTTCGTTGGAAATTCAGCTTTTTTGGATGAAAATTCATCTTTTTTGGTTGTGATAATTGCTATTTCGATAAAAAAAATTATTTTAAATAAAAAACGGTTGAATTTAACTTTAAAAAAATTAATTTTCAAGAAAATAAATAAATTTTCAAGTAAAAACGATTTTTTGTTAAGAAAGAAGGAAAATTGCAACCAAATTATAATTAGAGGCAAAACATAATTTTTAATACAAAATAATCGAATAACTATTTATTCCTTAAGTTATTTCTTTTTAGGGTTATAGGTATAAATATAATTTTCCTAAGATTCTTACAAAATTTTCAAATATTTTTGAATACTTCTGTATGTCAATCTTTGAACGAAAAATATAAGTTTTAACTAAACAGTTGATTTTTCAACCAAAAAAGATGAATTTCCATCTAAAATTGTAATAATTGCTATTTCAATGAAAATATTCTAATTTTTAATTAAAAACAGTTGAAATAAACTTTCAAAGAATGAAAATTCAACTAATTAAATACATTTTCAAATCAAAAAATTTTTCAATGAAGAAAAAAGAAAAATTTCAAAAAAATTATAATTTAAGGCGAAAAATATTTTTGTATACAAAATAAAAATGTCGAATAACTATTTCTCAACTTTTTTTAGCTTATTTTAAGTTTATATAAATATAATTTTCATATAGGATTCTTGAACAAATTTCACAAAAATTAAAATAAACAGACTTGCAACTCTCTCAAAGGTTTTTGTGGATTTCCTTTGAGTTTAGCACGGCATAAGCCGGAATTGCTAAGCGGCATGGGGCCCACGCACTAAAAGGTGCCTCTCATGACCGTCAAGTCAGAGAGAATGAGTGAGAGTTGTTAAACGCGAGCGACGGGTCATTAACGCAAATATTACGATAGGTCACTGCCGTGACTAGGTCTCAAAGTTGGTTTTAAACTTTTAAAATTTTAATTTTCCAAAATTTTAAAATCAATAAAATTTTACCTGATACGATTTTTGAATACTCATCTTATATATGTTATATATAATGAAAAGATTTTAATTTTCTTATTTTAATAAGGTTTGGAATAAATATCTACCTTTTTACGATTTTAAAATTTTGAAGTGAATGTCTTCATAGTACTAAATAAAGAACATAATAATAGATTTAAGACTTTCACGATGATCCATTATAATAAATTT
>CAKNYM010040956.1:87810-106702 GCA_932195095.1 Andricus curvator
GGTCTCGGGTAGATGAGGCAATGAACTTTCGAGTTCGAACTGCTATTATATAATAATAATAATAATGTTGCTATCAGGATATAGCTTTGGAATGAGTTTCATACCACAATCAATGCTTAAGTAGCTATGATGATGATTGACACCGTGGTAAACATTAGCTAACTCAGCTCTAGAAAGTTTCAACACCTCCGTAGAACCTGTAAAAATAATAAAACAATGTCATATTATGTAATAGTTCTGTACTTCATATTGCGATTTTGAACTTCTGTCTTTTAGAAACTGGTTTCATTAATTTGCAAGTTCTGATCAATGCAACCCTTGTGAACCTAGTTTTTATAAAAAATTTATGAAAATTTTTTGATGAGGTCGGTTTAATAAAGGTTTTAAAGAGCTTTTAATTTTTAAAACACGATTTTAACAAATTTCTATAGTAAACAAGTTTTAATCAGAGAGTATTAGTATTTAGAATAAAATGAATCAAATTAAATCATACTTTCAGAAATTCTAACAGGATTTTGCATAATGAAAGTTTTTTGAACTTACAATCTTTCAAAAAGTATCAAATTATCATAAAAAATCGGATTGTATAAAAACTTCCTATGTCTTCGAAGCTTTTGTATAAAAACTAACAAAAATTCAAGGAATCTTTTAAAAATTTGGTAACAAAATCAATATCATAAAAATCTTATGAAATCGTTTTGTGAAAATATTGATTTTTATGTTACTTACGAAATGGGCGACTTAAAAAATTTTGTACACTTATTTTTATAACAATTCCATGAAAATGTTCTTTTTTCAAAAACGTAAGTTATTAGGGGAGTTTAATGTAAATACAAAAAATTTGTAATGTACATATCTTTTAGGAATTTTGCTGCAAATATTATTTCCAATCAGTAAATAAAGCGAGAAAATAAATTAAAAAATAATCATATAAATGACAAACAATTATATTCACTGCATAATAATTTATTTAGAAAATATTACATTATTAGAAACAATTTCTTATAAAAAGACTTTACAGAAGTATTGTAAAAGTTAAACAAGAATGATATACCTTTTACGGGCATGAAAGCTGTCAAAAGTCTATTCGAAACGATCGACTTCATGACTTCTTTGTGATTGTAACTATTGAGGTGCTTTTGTACAGCTTTTTCTCCATCATACTTGACAGTGAATTTTGAACTGCAATTCGGACATGAACCAGTATGATCGTCTACTTCAACCAGCCATTCCTTATATTCTGCTTTTTGTAACCATCCTTTTTGAAACTTGGTGTTATGAATCCTTTTTCTTTTGGCTGGCAAGTCCGGAGATTCTGACATTTCTATTTATTGAGCTGAAGAAAGAAATGATACATTTTTATTTTCAGTACGTAAATGACGTATATATTTTAATTATTTATAAAAAAAAAATATATTTTTGTAAATGAAAAGTACTTGCTTCAAGCTTAAAGAAAGTAAGTTTCTACCTAAAAGTAGTCTTCATTTTTATAAATGTACGTTCATATCACAAAAAGGAACGTTTGGTACGTTCGATAAATATCGAACCTAACAAAACTCGATTATCACAATTTTAGGTTAATAAAATCCACTGGTTTGCTGCAGACAAAATTTTACTTTTTTGTGTGCATTTAAATATTTATGAGGTATCAAAAAGCAATGTTAATTTTGGAAAGTACAAACGTTGGCTCATAAAAGTCTAAATATTTTGTAAACAGACTTACGGAATTCTAATTTGCTGTGATTTGCTGCTTTTGAGTTGTTATGCCACTGACTACCACTCACTACCACTGAAAGCTGTCAAAACAATAACCTATAGTTGATAAAACATGTCCTTTCTGTTTGCCTTACGGATTGTTTATTAGGGAGGATATGTGTATGCGTGTCAGTGTTCGTAAGTTCCTAGGTGGGAATTTATGCTACGCGCTGTCCATTGGACAGGCTGGACCAATAGGAGGCAAGGAGGTGTATATAGGTATAGTATACATACGAGCCGAATGCGGCAAAATTCATTCTGCCACATATAGGGGATTTCTGCTACGTAGCAGAATGCCACACTTACGAACACTGATGCGTGTGCCCTTTCTGCCCTTTTTCATGTATAGAAATTAAATACATAAAATGGGCTGTGTGCAGCAGAGTAATTTAAATATTTGCAAAGGTACAGTGGTGACAACTAACTTTTTATCGTGATACCAACAAAATAAGCTGAAAAGTCCTATAAACATTAAAATCATGAACAAAATCAATTCTCGCCAATTCTCACTACTGTAGTTGCTGAGGTCAAATCCATCGTGGATTCGTGGTGGCGATTCAGTAATCATAACGCTAATTTTTGCTTTTTCGATCCTGACCACGAGGTGGCCCGGCAAAATTTTCAAAAGTCCGGCCGCCCGGCAAAACCTTCTAGGCCCGTCACTGCCGGCGAGGCTTAGAAATGCGAGCATACGTCTGACATAAGTAAAAGCAGTCAACACTGACGTGTCTACCCATGTAGAAAAAGGCTCTAAAATAGTCCTGCTTCTCACAAGCGATGTCATCAAAGATAAAGATAGAGTTTGATTTAGCTTTACTAGATTAAATTACTTGTTCATGTTCACTGTATGTAAAGTACTCAACGCCATTTACATAATTGATTACTTTTTCCAAGAATTGATACTTGGGTTGTTGCAAAGATTTTGTGTAAAGATAAATATTATCAAATCTGAGACCATCTGGATGTAGAATTAAAGAAAGCAGTGCATTCATTTTACCACAATTTGATGGCCCACAAAAAACTGCACGAATGCTGTCTGATAGTAGATTACCATTGCGTTTCACTCTCTTCTGCCCAGGCTCAACGAGGGAGTCTATATTTGCGACTGGAAGTTTGACAGGTTGTGTCTTGAATCTCATTATAACCTTGACTAACGAGAAAGTTATAAGTACAGCGCGTATATAGTTTTTGGATCAGTTGAAAGTTAACCTTCATACAGCTAACATCAGTTGGACCACCTCCCCAGCTTGTTGAGTCTATACTAATATGTATTTGCTCGTTATGAATACAGTATCCACTTCCCACGGGAACAATTATAATGAGTTCTGGCTTCAACCACAGCTCGAGACTGACTGGTGAGAAAGCTACCCAGATAACAATACGTGCCGGCACGTGATCGGCCCGGCGGGCTGGAGACCAGCGTGCCTGCTAAAGGTGTTCGCACAAGAAAATCCGTTGTAGTGCGCTGGTAAAGTCTCACGAACGTGCCGTCCGCGCACGAACACATAACGCCAACCAATCGCGTGCAACCTGCCGTGCTGCTACGGTCCGTAGCAGCACTTACTGAAGTGCGTTGCCAACTAGTTTAAGTAGCGAGGTACTTGCGTGCGTCACAGCTCGGAAGGCAGCAGCACGACAGGTTGCACGCGATTGGTTGGCGTTATGAGTTTGTGCGCGGACGGCACGTCCGTGAGACGTCTCCAGCGCACTGCAAAGGATTTTCTTGTGCGAACACCTTAAATGCATGCGACAGGCCGGTAGAGTCGGAATGCGACCGAAGGGCGGACAACGATCCGGCAGATTAGACGCCCGTCGGTCTTGCAAACGGCGAGGAACGACGGGCCTGCGACTTGCAGGACCGCTGCAGGCTGATAGTGCGAGTAGATTCAGATCGAAAACGCGAAAACTTTCTAACGCGAAAACTCTCAATGTTAATAAAATAAAATGTCTTCCTCCAAATAGCACGAAAGGTAATTAAATTCTGCGTATAATAAAGTCCAAGTTGAAAGAAAAATGTCAATATTATAAAAAGATATATCTTATTATAAAAATAACATTTTCAATTTTTCTTTCAACTTGGACTTATTATACGCAGAATTTCGTCATTACCTTTCGTGCTATTTGGAGGAAGAAATTTTTATTTTATTCGCATAACAAAAGATTTTTTAAATTTTAATCTACTCGCACCGTAGAGGGAAGCTCGCACACTCAGCCAGCATTTTACCGGACCGTCGGTCATGCAGTTCGCCGGACAGCGTCGCTCCCGCCTGTCGGGTTGGCTTGTAGACATCAATGGTGTGCACATTAAGGTGCATACCTGCCGGCACGTCGGTCCGATCGATCGGACCGCGGGCCGGCAGATCGCTTGCATTCGGCGGGCATTTTGCTATCTGGGTATAAATACAGCGCTTATATAGATTTTGGATCAGTTGAACGATAGCCTTCACTTTAGTTAACAATAGTTGGACCGTCTTTCTAGCCTGTTAAGTCTAGACTAATATGAAGTTGCTCGTTGAGAATACAGTATCCGTTTCCCTCGTTAGATGAGAAAGCTATAAATACAGCGCTTACATAGTCTTCTAGTCAGTCGCAAAATTACTTTCATAGAGTGAGGAATGCTTGTACACAGTAAGAAACGTCGAGGTCGAGGTTTATTTAATACTATTATTAACAAAGTTACCCTTCGAATTACATTTGCCAGGTTACCAGTACTGTGGACTTGGTACTAAGTTAGCTAAACGTTTAGAACAAGGTGATCCAGGTATAAACCCACTGGACGCTGCCTGTGAGGAGCACGATATGGCTTATTCTAAAAATCGAGAGAATTTTGAAGCAAGAAACGTTGCAGATAGCATACTAGCTAACGAAGCTTGGCAACGTGTTTTTTCTGAAAACTCTGATATTGGTGAAAAAGCAACTGCACTAGCTATAACCAACATCATGAAAGTTAAATCAAAACTCGGTATGGGGATGAGGAAGAATAAGGGAAGAGTAAAAAGGTTTCTAAGCAACGGGTAGCTTTGAGAAAAATTGTGGATGCTGCTAAACATTCCGTGTCTCCTAGTAATGATGTTCAAGTTGTCATTAAAACTGCTGTGGAGGCTGCTCGAAAAGCTGTTAAAAGAGCTTGAGGGAGCAGTCAAGTGAGAAAACCTCGTATTCTACCTATACCCTCAAAAGTTGGTGGTGTTTTACCACTGATTCCAATATTCGCAGGACTCAGCGCACTTGGAGCTCTTGCTGGTGGAGCAGCTAATGTCGCACAAGCTATAAATGATTCCAATGCAGCTAAACATCGACTTCAAGAGACTGCACGTCATAATAAGAAGATGGAGGAAATAGCTCTTGGAAAAGGGCTACACTTTAAACCTTATCGACAAAGATTGGGTCTTCATATAAAACCCTGTCCTCAAGGTCGTGGATCTAAAGCTAAAAAACGTGCATCTAAAAAAAAGTTTATTCAAGAAAAAAAACGTACAGTGAAGCTACCACATCGTGCATTAACTGATTTTAATCTACTTAATTATGCTAAGACTCTAAAGATTCCATATTTTCGAGGAGTCTTTATGCGAAATGAATTACCTGCAAGAGGACCTCAGCGAAAGGAGTCGGCCATAGTTAACCTTGACGATAAAGATGGTCTAGGTACACATTGGGTAGCATTCAAAGAGAATGGTTATGAAACATTATACTTAGAAAGTTATGGTAACCTTAAACCGCCCTCTGAATTCGTAAATTATCTAGGTTTCAGTAGCTTTATAAAATACAATGATGATAGGTATCAAGACTATAATACATTTGAATGTGGTCATTTATGTCTTAAATTTCTATGTGGACAGATTAATGTAAAGAGCAAATATAGTCTATATAAGTGCAAGTAATTGCTTGCAGGCAATCAGTATAGAGAAAGACGTCATCATGGATGAATGGTTCACTCTGACTATTTCAGGCAACTCATCTGTGCTTGAGGTAGAATACTGTCCACCAATATAACTCTCGCCAAATAAAAATTATGCTCTTGGTCTAGTTGAGCTACTCAGATTTAATTCAATTCCTAGCGTTGATGTGGGAAAGAATAAATTTTATATTGGTAATGAGGTGGTTAGCGTACCCCCTGGCCGTTATGAAATTGAAGATATTGAGAAGTATATACAGAGATGTCTGACGAATAGAGACTTTTCTGTTGTAACAGCAAATGGGGATGAAATTGAAAAATGTATGCAAAAAAATTTGAATAATAATAATGATGCTATAGTAAATATTAGGCCAAATTACAATACGTTGCGTAGCGAAATCAAGAGCAACCGTAAAGTTAATTTTAAACCAAAAGATTCTATTGGTCAGCTTTTGGGATTCACATCACATGTGCTTGAAGCTAATAAGATTCATATACCAGATTTACCAGTAGCTATTCTCAAGGTGAATGCTCTCAGGATTGAGTGCAACATTACAGCTGGAACATATATTAATGATCAAAAAGTTCACACGATCCATGAAATCTTCCCAACCGTTCCACCGCGATATAAGATCGTTGAAGTGCCGTCACACGTCATTTATCTTCCGATCATCGTGAAGACAATACATCATATTCATCTCTGCATAGTTGATCAAGACGGAGAATTGGCGAATTTTCGAGGAGAGAATATAACCATCCGATTACACTTAAAGTCAACGTGATGGATATCGTTTATAATCGTAAAGTGGGCGCAAGTTATATAAGCAAGCCACCATGTAAGAAATCAGTCAGTCTTTAATCAGCTCGCAAGAGATTAAAATCTCAGAACGTGCGCTTCCTCAAAAAACTAAGTCTCAGACTTGTTCAAGAAGGCAAAGAAGAAGAAAAAGCGACTATTAATTTATATGTATATATATAATTTATTTGTCGCTGTTATAAAGATGGAACAAATACGGAACGTTTCAGCTCCAGTGAGTTATGATGCATCTATAACACAGTATGCGGTTCATGCCCATCAACCTTATGCTTCATCATTATATAACAACAGTGATGAGATACGAATTGCAGTGCAACAGCATGATTGATGCATCCTTCCAAGTAAAAGCTCATTACATATACATGGAAGATTAGTTCAGTCTGACGGAAATACAGCTGTTGCAGCAACAAATCTAATTGGTAACGCCTTCTGCTTTTTATTTCATGAAATTCGGTATGAATTGAATGGTATTGAGATTGACCGATGTAAAAATGTTGGACATACCAGAACCATGAAGAGTTACATTTCCTTAACTCCTAATCAGCTTAATTATGCTGAGAATGCAGGTTGGCTTGATATATATCTGAATGCTCGAATAACAAATTAAGCTGGATACTTTGATGTAAGTATCCCACTCTGCATGATCCTCGGATTCGCTGAAGATTATCAAAAGATTATTGTAAATGCCAAACATGAACTAATCTTAACAAGATCACGCACAGACATTTATGTTATTATTCAATCAAGCGCAAGGAGAACCCGAAGATTTTAAAATTATACTAAATAAAGTTAAATCGATGGTTCTCTATGTTCTACCTGAAAATCGCCAGAAGATAAACTTGCTAAAGTGTATTGAAAAGGATCCACTCATATCAATGAGTTGTTGATCTTGTGAAATGTTTGAATATCCTCTAATCCCCGCCGCTCAGAACCATGTGTGGCAGGTAAAGACTTCCACACAAATAGAGAAACAACGATATATTATACTAGGATTTCAAACAGGCAGAACAGATCAACGAAGAAGTTATATCAACTTTTCCGACCACTGTAATATTACAAATGTAATCCATATGGTAATTTAAATTTAAACTTTGCTCAAAATCAGTTTGCATTATTGTATGAGATGTATGCTAATTTTCAAACTTTATACTATGGAAAGGAGCATGAACCTTTGCTGAAGGAGCGTTTCTTCAAGGATAGTGCACCACTCATTGTAATTGTCTGCTCAACAAAAAAATGAGTTTTTGAAACAAAGTTCAGTGGATGTACGGTTAGAATTTGAATCGAGTAATAATTTTCCCGCCAATACAGGAGCCTATTGTCTAATCATACATGATCGAATTGTTCAATATAAGCCCATTAGTGGCGCTGTTCAGAAACTAATTTGAAGTGGTGGGGGTTATATTGAGTGGTGGGATTTGAATCAGGGTATAAAAGAGCTGTATTTGGCTGAAAAAATCAGTCTCAGTTGAGATGGACTTCTTTGTAGACGTGCAGGGCTTCAAAAGGCCTTACAACGACTTTATCTTCAAGGAGCTAGGCCATACTCACTCTCCAGGAAGATGCTCTTCCCCTGGTCTTCCTCTTCGAACCACCCTTAAGCTGGAGTTCACTACCTGGAAGGTAGAAAAGCACTAATCTATGGTTAACACACAATTTCCATGGAATCAACTGGACTGGTGGTGACATACCCTATGAAGAAATTAGACCTATACTTCAAGAAACATTGATGACTGCACGCACAATCTTTGTTGAAGGTCTTGAAAAAAAAGGTGGTTAGAAAAATATGTAAACAATGTTCAAAATCTGGAAGACTTGAATTGTCCTTCGTTAAAGAAAATTACATTTGAATCATCACTACCTTCATGTACACATCATACATATCACACTACTAATTGTCTGTAAACAATGCTATAATATTAAAAAATTGGGTTCTAAATAAACAAGATAACTGTACAACGAGCAATGACTTTGAATAGATGAAGTAGATGTTAAATATACAGCAAAAGATTTTTATAATGATTTGGAAAACTTTTTGTAAAAACTAGGTTAAGATTTTTTTACATAAAATAAATGGATTTTTCAATGGATTATTAAATGTCTATTTACTCACAACTTCCCTTTCTTATTAATTTTAAGTTGGATCTTTCAAGTAAACATTAGTGTATATTTAAGTTTTTTAAGTAAACATTAGTTTATAGTTAGTTTTTAAATAAACATTAGTTTACAGTTAGATTTTTTAAGTACACATTAGTTACTTTGCTTATTCTTAAATATCTTGAAATAATTTTCACTTTTATCTATCAGCGCATGCGCAATATTGCAACCTCTGTTGCGTTGACTCTAGCCTAAAGGAAGTTATAGCAGTGAGATTTTTATCGTATAAGAGGGGAATCCCCCCATTTAAATACTACGCATGCGCAGAGTTGGAGTGGTGACGATTAGGGTGGGGATTTCTGCCTATAAAAGCGCATCCCCAGAGCGATTTCTTCCTTCAGCCTCTTCAGTTGCTTGCGGAAAGACGTAACATCTCTGAATAAATGGACCTGCAGAAGATCAATGCCATTAGTCGAATGGAAGGCTACCTACCAACGAGGCCGCTGACAGACCTAACTCCAAAGAAGGGGTATGCAGTGACGAGGATCCAGAAGGTGCAAACAAAGTATGGAACCAGGATCGTTGTTGAGCTAGAAGGTACTTCCAATACTTTCCTACCTGCGAGGCTTGTGAAAGTTCTAGAAGATCCTGAAACTCTGGAAACTATGCAGGAAGCTGCTTCTGCTGAGAAGCTAGAATTGAAATATTTGGGTGGACAATACAATAATGTCGAATTTAAAAATATTAAATAAATTGTAAAAAAAATATGAAAATAAATGAATCAAATTTTAACGTTTAACCATTGTTCTTCTTTTTTGTTAATTAGTTTCAGTTGCTATGTAAGATTTTTTTTCGTTTCATTTACTTAATTTTACTAAGAAAATGTAGGCTATTCAAGCTACAGTATTAGATGGCGCAGAGTTCCACGTAGAGGTCAGTGAGGTAGATCACTGATATCTTCTTCCACTATTTGGATCACTGTCACTTGAAATAGCACAGGAAATCTCAACACGGCACTTGTAGAAATAGGGGAAACCCCACATCTTTTGTGTATAAGGTAGACGCATGACACTTGTAGAAATAGGAACACCCGTGGACGTGGAGGGAATACAAGCGCGCGCGTGCAAGGCGCAATGGGGCAACACACAGTTTGTCGGTAAGGTTTGGACAGACTGAAAATCAATTCAGCGGCCGATAAATAAATTACCGACTGTTGATAAATTGATATTAGTGCTGGCAGAAAGTACTGAGTGACGTCATCAGTCATTTGCACCGAATTGATAAGGTAGGCTTCTGATATAGCGACTGACCTTCCTGTTTTACCGACCGATGGTGCAATGCTATATCAACAGGAATCTACATTACCAACCTCACAGTTTTATCGTCTTCCAGTATCTTAGCACGGAACAGAACCCTCCCTTGGTCGGTGGCGCCATCTGTTGGTGTCGGTAACTTGCGACGGTGGCGTCATCTGTTGGCAAGTGGCCTGATAGCCGCCTAGTCCTACTATTTATATTAATTGTTGTAAACATCCCCTTATATATTTCTTACACTTTTTCTTCTAAGCAAAATGTGCTCGTCATATAATCAAAACTTTCCAACACTCTACTTTATTTGCATAGTTTAACTCTGCACAAGTAGCAGCGAATCAACAACAATTACGATTAATGGAACTAATCATTCAATAACATCAGCAATAGGTGTTACAGTTTTGTTTATTTACAGTAAGAATATTATAGTACAAACAGACTAGACGTGTGAATTTGGTCGGATCGAATATGGTATTTTCGATTCAACGTGCGTTCATTTTCAGATCGGTTTATTCAATTCGATCGACCCACCGATCAAATGTCGAAAAACCCCGACATTCGATCCGTGCCACGGTCAGATCGGTTTTTTCGATTCGATCGGCGCGTTGATCGAATGTCGAAAACCGATCTTCGACGCGCGCTGTAGCCGTATAGAATTTTTCGATTCGATCGGCCCGTCGATCGAATGTCGAAAAACCGACATTCGATCCGTGCTACGGTCGGATCGGTTTTTTCGATTCGATCGGCCCGTCGATCGAATTTCGAAAAACCGACATTCGATCCGTGCCACGGTCGGATCGGTTTTTTCGATTCGATCGGCCCGTGCGTCGGAAAAACCCATATTGCATGTGCCTTATATTGAATCGGTTATTTACTTTTTTACATACTTTATTTCAATTAGGTGACCATATCTTTCAATTAGGTGACCACCTTGCTAAAAATTTTGGATTCCGAAATTGGTCCGAATTTATCCGAAATCAATCCGATTCACGATTTTTTCCCGAAATATGTCCGATCTAATCCGAAAAGTGTACGAAAACAGTCAGAAATTTGTCTGATTATTTCCCGAGTCTGCCCGGACCATAAATTTCGACTCCAGAAAAAGTCCGATTTGATCCGAAATTAGTCCGGAATTCAAAACCTGAAATTATTTTCGTTGAACTATAAATGGAAAATAGTCCGGTCTAATCTAAAATTTATCCGAACGTAAACTTTTACTCCCGAAAGAGTCCAAAATCGTCCGCTTAAATCCGAAATCCTTCCGGACAAAAACATCGACTTCGGAAATAGTCCGATTCTATCCGAAATGAATCCGCAGGTTTATGTTGTCATTCGGTGAAATTAAAGTGAAAACGAAAAATCGTCCGATTTAATGCGAAATCTGTCCGGTCTGAAACATAAACTCCGGAAATAGTCCGATTCTATCCGAAATTAATCAGCAGGTTTTAGTTGTCATTCGGTGAAATTGAAGTGAAAAACGAAAATCGTCCGCTTAAATTCGAAATTCGTCCAATCAAAAACATGGACTCCGGAAGCAGTCCAATTCTATCCGAAATTATTCCGCAGGTTCAAGTTGTCATTCGGTGAAATTAAAGTGAAAACGGAAAATCGTCAATTAAATACGAAATCTTTCCGGTCAAAAACATCAACTACGAAAATAGTCCGATTCTATCCGAAATTAATCCCCAGGTTGTAGTTGTCATTCGGTGAAATTAAAGTGAAAACGGAAAATCGTCCGCATAAATCTAAAATTCGTCCAGTCAAAAACATCGACTCCGGAAACAGTCCGAATCTATTCAAAATTTATCCGCAGGTTTAAGTTGTAATTTGGTGAAATTCAAGTGAAAATGGAAAATCGTTCGATTAAATCCGAAATCTGTCCGGTCTAAAACATCAACTCCGAAAATAGTCCGATTTTATCCGAAATTAATCCACAGGTTTTAGTTGTCATTCGGTGAAATTAAAGTGAAAACGGAAAATCGTCCGCTTAAATCCGATATTCGTCCGGTCCAAAACATTGACTCCGGAAACAGTCCGATTCTATTCAAAATTAATACGCAGGTTTAAGTTATAATTTGGTGAAATGCAAGTGAAAACGGAAAAACGTCCGATTAAATCCGAAATCTTCCGATCTAAAACATCAACTCCGAAAATAGTCCGATTCTATCGGGAATTAATCGGCAGGTTTTAGTTGTCATTCGGTGAAAATAAAGTGAAAACGGAAAATCGTCCGCTTAAATCCGAAATTCATCCAGTCAAAAACATTTACTCTGGAAGCAGTCCGATTCTATTCAAAATTTATCCGCAGGTTTAAGTTGTCATTCGGTGAAATTAAAGTGAAAACGGAAAATACTATTGCATAGTAGGGCGATTGAGAGTTTACAAGAAAGGTATATAAGGTGGACGCTAGGAGTAGACTGGACGACGCCTGGATATATGGTGAGAGAAGAAGCGCAGAGAGATAAATTAAGTACTAGAGCGGGTAAGAGAGAATGGCAATTTGAGACGAAGTTAAGGGAGGGGAAGGCTGGAAGTTAGCGAAAAAGTGTTTGAAGGAGGTAGAAGAAATAAGAGGGAGGGCGGTAGAACTAACAAGATGGGAAGAAGAAAGGAGGGAGTTTTTTAGTGCTAGAGATATCGGAGAGGGAAATGGAGTCAGCTATGAAGAACTGGAGAGAAGGTACAGGGAAAGACAATTAATGGAAAGATGGGGAATGATTGAGAAATCAGAATATAATAAAAGGTATAAAATGATAAAAAAGGAAGGAGTACCAAAGTATTTAGAAAAGGGATGAGGAGAGAGAAGATGGACCAGAATAGCAAGATTTAGATTGGGAAACGAGGTAAGGGAGGGGATGTATTGGGAAAAGGAAGAGAACAAAAAGTGGAGAATATGTGAATGGGAGGAGGAAACATGGGAGCATGTATGGGAAGGATGTAGGAGAGGAATGGAAGATAAAGGAAGCTGGCAAGAGAATGTGGTAAATATTCTAGGGGAGGATTGAATGGGTGAGGAGTGGGTGAAGGAGTTGGAGGGGGCTAGAGGGGCGAATGAGAAAGAATGAAAGAATGGATGTGGAAAAATGACAAAATGAGGATGAGATAGAAGAGAAGTGCAAGTGAAGGAAAAAGGAAACGGAAGTCGAATAGATTAGAAGCGTAAAGATCTGTAAGAAGTTACATGTAGACATTATGTAATAGTATAAGTAGATTAAGATGCGGATGCCCTCGCTCTCACTCGCTCGCTCTCTCGTTTTCTTGCTTTCGATCGCTCGCTCACTCTTCCGACCGTAAAATTGCGCTATATTAATATAGAAGTAAGGAGCTATATATAAGAGTTGATGTAAATAATTGTAAATATTTGTAAATAGTAAGGATAAGATAATATAAATTTTGTAGATGGTCTTGAAAGAAACGGAAGTCATGTAAGCCCTTAGGGGACACATTATGAATAAAGAAGAAGTAGGGCGTATTGAAAAAATTAAATATTTTGCTTTCGTTTTTGGGTAGGGCGTCAGAAAAAAGCCACAAAAGCGATAATGAAACTTCGAAAACAAACAAAAGTAATGAGAATTTCAATAAAGACGAGAATAGTGACACGGGAAATGATGAGCATACTAATGAGCTTTTGAACAAGGATGAGGATAATTATATGGTTCCGATAGAAAATGAATCTGTTCATGAAAATGAATCTACTGCTCTCTTGGAAAGAAGGAGCAGTTGATGGGAATGTTGATGGATTTGATGACAATGTGGAAGAAGGAGCAGTTGATCGGAATGTTGATAGAATTTACGATCATGTGGAAAAAAGGAGTTTATGGGAATGATGATAGAATTGACGATGATGTGGAAGGAACAGTTGATGGGAATGATGATGAAATCGACGATGATGTGGAAGAAGGATCAGTGGACAGGAATGATAATAATTGATTCAAATAGTTTTTGTTTTACTGTCCTCTAAACTGTATGTTATTATTGTACGTAAAATTTCACTATTTAACATACTTCGTTCAAAAGTGTTCTAATTTTTTTCCTAAAAGTGCATTAAAAATGTCATAAAAAATGACTTCTCGTACAACTTTTCAACATCCTGTTTTCGCTCATTTATAATTAAATACTCTATAAATGTATCGAATTTTATTTTTTTAGTTCAGTTTGCTATGCCGGATAAGATTAGGGTGTATTGCGTTCGCGAATAACTAGACAAATATCGGGCAAAGACGGATAAGATCCAAATTATTCGCATTCGTCAGAAAGGACAAATTTCTTACTTCACCGGGTGAGATCCGGATTAATCGCATTCCTAAATTCGTACAAATTTCGGATTTAACCGGATGAGATCCGGATTAATCGCATTCCTAAAAATCTTACAAATTTAGAACTTAAACAGATTAATCGCATCCGCCAGACCGTACAAAAAACGGACATAAATGGATACAATCCGTATTAATCGCAATTGAAAGACCGTACAAAAGATGGACATGGCCGAACACGACCGGGCACAAATCGGACTAATCGCATCCGCCAGACCATATAATACACGGTCATGACCGGACACAATCCGGATTCATCACATCCGACAAACCGTACAAAACACGGATATGACCGAACACAATCCGGATTGATCGCGTCCTTCAGACCGTACAAACCACGGACTCGACCGGACACAATCCGGATTTATCGCATCCGGCAGACCGTACAAAGGACGGACTTGACCAGATACAATTCAGACTAATCGCATCTGCCAGACCGTATACATAACCCTGTTAAAAATTTCGGATAAGTTTCGGATTCCGCAATTGAAAAATTAAATATGACTCGGGGCACCAAAGATTTTCGACCCGGCACTGGTCGTTTCTCACAAGCGCTAAAAATTTTCTTGGTTAGTATATAAGGACCGTTTCGACTGATACACTCAGCGTGCGATATTCTGGGTTAGTGAAGTGCGTTATATATGTAGTAGTGTTAAGTTAAGCTATAGAAATAGGTTTTTGTGCGTCAAATAAACGAAGAATCCATTTCTCGTGTGTAAACTGCTTATATAACCAGAGTTATATAACATTTATGCGGTTCGTCAGACCGCATAAAAAACGGACATGATCGGATACAATCCGGATTGATCGAATCTGTCAGACCGTACAACTTTCGGATTCTACCGGATAATATTCAGATTTATTATTTTTTTCGTGCTACTTCATCCGGACAATTTTCAAATACACCGGGATAGAATCCGGATGACGTCCCGGACACAATCCGGATTGATCGCATCCGTCAGACCGTACAAAATACGGACTCAACCGGATCTAACCCGGACTGATCGAATCCGTGAGACCGTATATCTTTCGGATTCTACCGGATGATATTCGGATTAATTTCTGTGCTCATTCGACCGGACAAATTTCGGACACGACCAAAATACGTGATATTGCGTAGCGTTTAAGATAAAGATTGATATGATATATCCAGTCACGTGCAGAGGGTCGCAAGCTAATTAATAATTCTATATTGTGCATTTAACGTTTTAAACTATTGTATAATATCCTGCAACGTAGTGGCATATTCTTTGAAACGACATTTTTTTGTAGAGTAAACGGGGGTTTTATTAACAATCTAACTTCTGTCTGCCCCGAGGGGTTAATTACTCGGATTTTTGGTACTACACTAGATTGCAAGATTCCATGTGATTGCAAAGGACTACTCATAATACGTACGATTAAAAATATTTTAAAACCCATAGAAATCTGTTAAAATCTCTTGAAAACCATTAAAAATTGTAAAATCACCGAAAATCTCTAAAATAATTGGAGGTCCTATAAAATCTTAATCTTCTCTCCTTGAATGGTTGAATATGAATTGAATTAAACTTATTAATTAAAGTTGTGTAGAAAAAACTTGAGAATCCCTAGAAATCTTAAAAATCGCTTGAAATGCTTCGTGAACACCTTAAAATTCGTTAAAATCTGTGGAATCGTTAAGAATCCCTGGAAATTCAATGAAATTCCATTCATTTTCCAAAGTTTGGAAACTCTTTGAAATCACTTTGAAATAATATTTTTTTGTAAAGGGGGATTAAAAGGTATTATAAAAGATTGCTTGGGATTGCAAAGGATTGCATAAGATTGCAGAAAGTGTATACCAGATGGCAGTACACGGAGTAATAATGAGACCGATCTCCGTACATTCGTTCTGACTGCGGTAACTGTACATTTATTGCCGAGCTTAGACGTTTCTAATCAGCACATTATGGCCATTCGGTCATGCGCACTGTGATCTGCTATCTCCTTTTCTCCCGCGAGAAGTGTGCGAGTGAGCGCCAGTCGATGACAACCACTCCGTGATGACAGCAACGACAGGAAATTGAGGCTATATCAATGTTTTGCAACTTATGGCAAAAGTTTTTGAAAAGTTAATAAGTGTAAGTTGGAAAATAATATAAAATGTAAATTTTTGAAGATTTTGAAACAGAATTTTGAAGCTTCTTAAGGATTTAAAAAAATTTCATGATAACTTTATTTCAGATTACTAGGAGAATTTAAAGTGATTTTTCATTTTTTAAAGTTTTTAAAAGAATATTTAAAAACATTTCAAACAAATTTTAGTGTATAAATAACAATTGAACAATTATTAATTTATAACGACTTAAAATAAAAATAATTTAACTTATATTTTTAAAAGTGTTCAGTTAAATATTAATAATATTTGCGGGAGCGTAACCTCAGTTTTCAGTTGTCATTAAACACGGCGCTCACTCGCACACTTCTCGCGGGAAAAAAGGAGACAGCAGATCACAGTGCGCATGACCAAATGGCCATAATGCTAATTACCCTGTAAAAAGGAGAGCATTAAAGTGGATTATATGGCATTAAAAAAATTGTACACTTTAATGCCTATAAATCAACACAAATTCCGTTTTTGTCCGAATGTTGATTTAACGGCATTCGAATGCATTGATTGTATTCGATATATCCGGTCGGAAAAAGCATCAAATGGCATTCGAGTTATTTGGTAATTCAACAGCATTGAACGGCATTAGTTCCATTCTATGGCTTCGATCGCTGTAGGCATTGCATGGAATTAAACAGATACGGTCATTCAAGTGCATTTAATGGCATTAAATCAACGGCATCACAAAGAAGCCACTTTAATGCCATAATTTTTTTGTGTGATTCAAAATGATTCGAACGAAAACTGTCTAATGCCATGAAGCGCATTCGGACAAAAACGGAATTTGTTTGGATTTATAGGCATTAAAGTGTACGATTTTTTCAATGCCATATAATCTACTTCAATGCTCTCCTTTTTACAGGGTAGAAACGTCTAAGCTCGGCAATAAATGTACAGTTACCGCAGTCAAAACTCGAGGTGCTTTGTACAGCATGATCGGTCTCCTTATTACTACTCTGTGTGGCAGGAGTAATTAACCCCTCGGTCTACGCCATTTTATTTTCTTTTTGTTTTTCTTTTTTGTCTCAAGAGTTTAAAATTTGTAATTGGAGCATCATCGGCAAAAAGAACATTGGATGGGCACAAGTTTGGTGTTCATGGAGTTCTAGAGTTATTATTTATTTTAAAACTTGTTCTATTCCGCGGTAGCATTTCAATCGCTAAAGTTTGAAATAGTCGACGTTATTTACTTCACTTCAATCTCAACCTCAAAAGTTTACTTTTCCTAAACTAACTTTCATAATTTTGAACCGAGTCGAAAGAAGAAAATTTAATTTGGTGAAATGTCGAAGAACATTCAAAAACTGAAATCTGCAAATTTTTCAAAGAATTATTCTTCCTTTTAAATTTAACATGTTTAATATTGCTGGCTCTGGACGTTTTACTACTTGCATTTCTGATTTCTTTGTATTAACTTAATCTTTTCCAGCTTTTTTAGTGTTTTCATTCTTTTCTGCTTGACATTCTGGTAAAATGAATTTTCTTTTTTTATTCCTTTTAAAAGTTTTAATTTAAGTTAGATTTAGAAATGTAAATTTTGACAGTTGAGGTTTATGGGAAGTAAATAACTACGACTATTTTGACATTTCTGTATAAATTTGATTTTCATAGTTTTCTTGGCATTTTGGCGATTGTTGCGCTTTCGCAAAGTAGAAAAACAGTTTATATTTTATGCTTAAGATTGATTATATGATTCTTCAGGGGTGCATTCAACCTTGAATCGAATTGTAATTTAAAGAGAAAGAAAAAACACAAAGCTCCAAAGAGTGCTCAATGTACGTGATATTGCGTAGCGTGTAAGAAAAGGAAATATATTGTCCAGTTACTTCCAGAAGGCCACAGGCCAGAGTATTATACGTTTTCATTATGTTTCTTTATGTGATTCTTTATGTTTAAATTGGACAAACAAATTATTGTCTTGTCGAACAAAAGGGGACTGTATTCGTACTTACTAAATAAAATATGTTAACACGAAAATTCACATCAATTTTTTTTGCAGTCATATACCTAAGAATTTTATCTCTTACTTAGTTAACTTGTTTTTATATTAGTATAATTTTCGACGACCATGACGTCCATCGCCTACTCAGTATTTAGAACTAGAACGAATCCACCACGAAAGTCTATCGGAACCTGTTCGGAATGCCAAATCGACTTCACGAACCAAATTGAAACCATTTCATTGTCTATTTGGAATTCAGCATTGAGCCGAATAGATTACAACAGTCTAACAATTAGTTCGGTATTCCAAATTGAAACCATTGCAGTGTCTACTTGGAATTCCGAACTGAGCCTAATAGATCACAAGCACTTATCAGCCAGTTCGGTATTCCAAATTGAAACCATTCCAGTGTCTATTTGGAATTCCATACTGAGCTGAATAGATCACGACAGCGTGACAACCAGTTCTGCATTCCAAATTGAAACCATTCCATTGTCTACTTGAAATTCCACACTGAGCGTAATAAATAACAAGCACTTATCAGCCAATTCGGTATTCCAAATTGAAACCATTCCATTCTCTATGTGGAATTCAGCATTGAGCCGAATAGATCACAACAGTCTAACAATTAG
>CAKNYM010040956.1:106712-124445 GCA_932195095.1 Andricus curvator
TCACAAGCACTTATCAGCCAGTTCGGTATTCCAAATTGAAACCATTCGAGTGTCTATTTGGAATTCCATACTGAGCTGAATAGATCACGACAGCGTGACAATCAGTTCTGCATTCCAAATTGAAACCATTCCATTGTCTAATTGAAATTCCAAACTGAGCCTAATAAATCACAAGCACTTATCAGCCAATTCGGTATTCCAAATTGAAACCATTCCATTGTCTATTTGGAATTCAGCATTGAGCCGAATAGATCACAACAGTCAAACAATTAGTTCGGTATTCTGAATTGAAACCATTGCAGTGTCGATTTGGAATTCCGAACTGAGCCTAATAGATCACAAGCACTTATCAACCAGTTCGGTATTCCAAATTGAAACCATTCCAGTGTCTACTTGGAATTCCGAACTGAGCTGAATAGATCACGATAGCGTGACGACCAGTTCGGCATTCCGAACTGAAACCATTCCAGTGTCTACTTGGATTTCCGAACCGAGCCGAATAGATTACAAGCACCTATCAGCCAGTTCGGTATTCCAAATTGAAACCAATGCAGTATCTACTTGGAATTCCGAACTGAGCCGAATAGATCGCGACCGCCTGACAACCAGTTGGGCATTTCAAACTGAAACCATTCCAGTGTCTACTTGGACTTCCGAACTGAGCTGAATAGATCAGAGCCGTCTAACAATCAGTTCGGTATTGCGAACTGAAACCATTGCAGTGTCTGCTTGGCATTCCGAACTGAGCCGAATAGATCCTGACCGCCTAATAACCAATTCGGTATTCCAAACTGAAACCATTCCAGTGCCTACTTGAACTTCCGAACTGAGCCGAATACATCAAGACTACCTGACAAACTAGTTCGGCATTCCAAACTGAAACCATTCAAATGTTACTTGAAGTTCCGAACTGAGCCGAATAGATCACGACCACCTGATAAATCAGTTCGGCATTCCCAACTGACACCATTGAAGTATCTACATTGAATTCCGAACTAAGCCGAATAAATATAAAAATAAAATCAATGAGTTTCAGTTCGATGTAACCGTGCCAATAACAGAACTGAACCGGATTGATTTTTGTTTTCAATCTGGTTCAAATGGTCCTTTTATATAGGGCAACTTCACATTCGACTACGGTTCACCAACTTCGCCCACATGATCTCTGTTCCATATCCAAATGATTCTGGCGATTCAGGTGATGAGGGTGATGCTGAGAATTTCGATTCACGTGAACAGTATACTTCATATCAAACAAAACTCGAAAAAACTCAATAAGAACGTTTCAAAATACATGAAATAAATGTAAGCTGATATCAGGCTTAGCTCGAATGTGAAAAAGTGTTATGCAGTATACTCTTCACGTGAATCGAAATTCTCTGCATCACACTCATCACCTAAATCGCCAGAATGATTTGGACATGAAACAGAGATCATGTAGGCGAAGTTGGTGAACCGTAGTCGAATGTCAAATTTGCGACCAAGTGCAGTGGAGCACCTGCTCGGCAACTTCACGCTCGTCTACGATTCACCGACGCACCCGTTCCTCACATAATTCGCTGCGCTTTGTCGGCAACTTGGCAGTTGAGTACGAATCACCAACGCACACGTGTCCCACATACTCGGCAACTTCACACTGGTCTACGAATCACCGACGAGCCCGTGCCTCACATAATTCGCTGCCCCTTTGTCGGCAACTTAACATTTGAGTACGAATCAAGAAAGCTCCTTCTGTTTTTAATATTCATTCATTATGATGCCCAGAAAAAAGCACGGATGGAACCCGCGTTCATCACAAATGAATGATGGTTTTGTACTCGTAGATCAATTTAAGTTGATGGAAGGTGAAGATCATGTTGACATGATCTTCGATCAAATTGCTTCACGCAAGCTCATGTACGTTAGATAAAACGACGTATGAAGAATACAGAACTCACAGAAGAAAATCCTAAAAATACACTGAGAGACCTTCTATTTGAATAAATGATAAACATGAATCAAAATTTAGTATACTTGTGTAACAAAACAAGGAAAAATGTTGAACTATCCCAGTGGGCACAGAATTTGGCGACGTATTTACGACATCGTTACGACATCATTACGACATCTTTACGACAACTTTACGACATCCTATGCCCATGTCGTTCAGATGTCTTTACGATATCGCAAAGACGTCGTACGATCTGACGATGTCTTTTCGACATCGTAAAGGCATCTTAACGACATGGACATAGGATGTCTTAAAGTCGTAGTAAAGATCTCGTCACGATGTCGTAAAAACGTCGTCAAATTTTGTGCCCACTGGCATTTTATTTATTCATATTAAAGTACTGAAGTTTGACATTTTCATAATAGTCTTCAATAAGTTTCAGTAGAAAAATTAGTATTTTGTATAGGAAATGTTATGAATCTGTATTTGAAAGATCAAGCATACTAAAAAGTGATATGATGCTTACTAGTTTGTCTAAAAATAATTTCAATAAGCAAGAAAGTGAATATCATAATCTGTAAAACTTATTTAAGAAATTGACATTATGAATATGAACATGCCAGGAACCTGCGACCCATTATAGAAATTAAAACTCAAGTACCGATTTTGAATCTTCATTATTGTTCTGTCATTAAATTATATTTTCAATAACAGGATGGCCGTTTAAATTAAAAAAAAATTAAAAATTCCCGGTTATTTCCCGGTTCTCAAAAATTGTTCACGGTCAGTAAAATTTAAGAATTCGTACTCTTGAAGCTAAAAATGGAATTATTGAATTTTAAACTTTTGAATCTAAACACTACAATTTTTTTGCAAACAATTTTTTGTTCACCCGCTCAATAATTTGCATGTATAAAATAGAAAGTATTAACACTTTTCAATGAAAAAATAAAAAAAATAATGGAGTGAAAGTGTAAATCTTAAATAAAACTTAAGAACTTAAGATTTTTAAAAAAGCTTAAGATTTTTAACTTTTATAACTTGTGTAGTTCAAAGATGATTTAGATCCAAAAATATAAATCCACGTTGTCATTTTAATTTTTCTGAATCAAACAATGATTCAACAAATTGTTAAATTTTTAAAATGATATCTTTTTAAACTAGAAACATGAACTTTTCTAATGAGAAGTTAAATTATTCTAATCTTAAGTAGTTTCAAATCGATCATTATTCAAAAAAAGTTAATTACATAAAGCTCCACTTCGTTTCTAATGTTTTGAAATATTTTCAAAGCTTCTAAATATTTTTTTAAATAATTCAAATTTGTCGTAATTTTTTTTAAAACCTGTAATTTTTTTTTAAATATCACCCTAAAATTAATTTTTCAAAATAAAAAGTCCTTTTCAATTTTCATAGGAATCGTAAGAAAATTTTTCGTTTCCTATAAAATCCTTCACAATTTTTAAAAACCTTTTAAATATTTTGTTCCAAACCTGAAAAAATCTACATTTTTTTAAAATTATTTGAAATCATTTAAAGATTTACATTAGTTTTAAATCTTTTCAAAACTTCTTTTATTTATTAATTGTCCAGAATATGAAGTTCCAGTATATGCGGCACTTCTCATTTTCGACAACTGACTCTATTTCCCTAGGAGCGTTTAGCGGAGCGGTATTTGGACTAATGCCGTAAGAGTGACAGAGATGGTAATAAAGCACTCTTAGGGCCGGTTCCACCAACCTCGATTAAAAAGTTA
Source organism: Andricus curvator (assembly GCA_932195095.1). NCBI lineage: Eukaryota > Metazoa > Arthropoda > Insecta > Hymenoptera > Cynipidae > Andricus > Andricus curvator. The sequence goes on from CAKNYM010040956.1 coordinate 110,399, forward strand.
ATCCCCCATTAAACCTAGTTACGCGTTCCACCACGTTTTAGCGGCCGGTTAACTCGCGTTAACCACAGTTAAATCTAACCGGTCAAAATTGATCGGTTAAGGCGACTTAATCGTCCTCTAACCTAAAAACGGCATTGTCGTTGTGAAATATGGAGTTTTTGGAAGAAGTTCTGAGATCGTCTGATGACGAAGTCGAAAAAGATGTTTTTGAATTTATATGTGATATATTAATATATCACGAACAAAACATACACCAACATTCACTTTTTTTAGGTTAGTGTAGACACGAGCGTGGCCCAACCTTACCTGGATTTGGCGCGCACGGACATATTGCTTTGCTTTCCATTCGACCGACGGGTAGCCAATCACACGAATGATTTAAAGTAAAATAGGAGTTACTTCGAAACGACTATCTGGTTAGCTAACCGCGCCCACGAAAAATGTGGTGGAACGCACAACAGGATAACCCAAGCTTAACTATGGCGTTAACTTTAACCCGCCGTCAGTTAACCACTGATTTAACCGAGTTTGCTGGAACCGGCCCTTAGTACCGCATTGTAGGTTGGTCCCGCATGAGTTGGACAACTAGATAGTATGTGTCCTAGATGCTTGGGGTGTGCATGACACGCTTTGCAGCTATCATGGGGAATGTCTTGGCTCAAAATTTGGCGACGGTATGCTAGAGTGGAAATGACACCGTCTTGACATGCCAAAATGAAACGCTCCGTGCCCGACTTCAATCCGGGTGATTTAAGGAAAGCAAACGTTAGCTCATACGACATCGACTGATCCTCCACATTTCGATGGGTCCTAAAAGAAAGTACGCAACTCACGATGATGGATAGAATCTACGTAACTCGCGTTGACAGATAGAATCTACGCAACTCGTAGGGATGGATAGAAAATACGCAACTCACCGTAGCGGATAGAAACTACGTAACTTCATTTTTTCGGATTTTGAGTTACCGTCAGCAACTGTTGGAGTGTGTTGAAAGCCGTGATAAAAACGCTTCAATTTTTCTATTGATTGCTTTAAAGCGTATTAATTACTAAATAACAAATTCACGCAAATCGTTTTTGCAAGTGGATTCCGTGATGTAAGTACGTAACGCGGCTAAAATAGTTCTGCCCTTCACCGTGGCGACAGTTTTGCTGCCATTGACTTGCATGGATAATAAAAAATCTAACCTCAAGCGAAGTAATATAATCGGATTTTATGTAGATCAATATTTATAATTTATAAATATTTTTGTATTGAAAACGAAGCTTACATAATATAAAAGTCCTGGCGGAGAAGGAAAAGTCGATTGAATTTGAAACTTCTAAAAAGTTTGAGGTTAGATCAAACAACACACTATTGAAGTTACATAGAAAACATCACTAACTGTTTTAAACATAAAGTTCAGGTCATACTTTATTTTGCGATGATTATAGGATCACTAGGAACACTTTATTATATCTGAAATGATTACACTTGAATTGTGAATACTAATCAAACTTTCAACACGGTTTCCTAAAAACTTGCATTTTCTTACTTGCGTAGTTTCTATCCGCTACCGTGAGTTGCGTATTTTCTATCCGCCCCAACGAGTTGCGTAGATTCTATTTGCCAGCGCGTGTTACTTAGATTCTATCCGTCACCGTGAGTTGCGTACTTTCTTTTAGGACCCATCGATTTCTGTGGAAGATGCCGTGCATCCTCTTGTCGAGGAGCTATTCGCGGAAGTGTTTATCCTGTGCTTTCTTAATCCGGACCTTTTTTTTAGAAGTCCGCTATTTTGTAATTTTTTACTCTAAATGAAAAATCCTAGCTCAGGACAGAATGACAAGCCTACAGAACAGTAATAAATTTGATTTTTTTGATTCAGATGTCCTGAAGTGGCGCAATCACCCGGGCCAGCCATATACCTTTTTTTGAGATGCTCACTTTTTCCGTAAAAAAATCTGAAAAAATATTGTAAATAAAAAGTTTTTTGTACAGTTTTAGATATCAATAATAACATAAAAAATTTGAAATGATTGCATTTTATTTTATTTATTTTTTAAATCGCGAAAATAGCTTTAAAAAAAGTGTCAGTTACCAGACTACCCCCTTAAAGTACGAAATATCATCATGTGATATGAAATTTGTGATATTTCATGTGTTTGGATAGATTTTTCTCCTAAGAATTTTGAAAATTCTCGGTCAAAAAATAAATTGGCTGTCATTTCCTGGGTTTTCTTGGTCACCAAAAATTCCAGGCCATTTCCCGGTTTCCCGGACCAGTAGCCACCCTGAATAACTTTCATACGTCATCTCGAGGGGCTATTCACTCGGAATTCAAATCTGAAATCAGCGAATTAAAGAGTGAACTCAGTGAGTTCAAAGCTGAAATCACTTGCAATCACTGAGCAGTCAGGAAAATACGTCGCCATGGCAAACCATGCGTCGCCTTTTTCCCATTCATAGAAGGGAGACGCACGATGAGTTCCTCGCTGAGTTCAAAACTGAGCTCACTGAATTCAGAAGTGGAAATCAGTGGAGATCAGGTGAAATCACTGAACTCAGCGTCGTCTGATTTCATAGTGAATCGCCCCTCGCGTCATCTTCAATATCTAATTAAAATTATTCAGCTCAGTATGGACCTTCAATTATTTGATTTTAAATTAATTAATTCAAAATTATATAAATATTTTTCTACTTTCAATTGGGAAATAGAAGCTTCTCTTTCCCGCTAATTGAACATTAATATTTTTAAATAAACAATTTTTTTAGCGTCTTCCATGTATCTAACTTTCAAAATTGAATTAAATTGCCTGTAGATTAATATGCCCTCTGATATTCTTCATGTAAATAATAACAAATTTTTACTCTTAATTCCAAATTTTCATTTGAAGTTGGCGGACGCGTTAATTCATATGTTTTCAATAGGAGTCGCATGGGCCCTCCTGAGTGAGGTCACATTTTTCTAACAAGCGCTATCATATTTTACATTTAGTATATAAGCAATTTTCAGATATACTCAGCTATTTATTTCTGTGTTGCGTGCGAGCGTTTATATGTATAAGTTAAAATATAGGCGTCAGGTTTAAGCTAAGAATGTATTGCGTAGTATGACTATGTTGTGTATACTTGCGTGTCAGCATTGGTCCTAATGTCCGCACTTAAGTGGATTAGTAGTGTTGTTTACCTCTCTCATTGCAAGTATACTTTTTTCCTTCACTCAATTCTTTCTAACGATGAGTCATAATTTTTTCGTAGAGTGGATTTCAGAATCTCATATTGTTTCTACGAAAGTTCGAAAAGATTAAAACGCCTTTCGAATTAATAACATTGATGTCGCCTTGAAACCGCTCGTTTACTTTGATATATTGAATATTAAATATTCGTACATTTTATGCTAAATAGTGCAACACTTCTTTCACTTATTGTAACAAAAACATGAAATTCGCCAGTTGAAAACCACTATATCAATTTTTGAAACGCATCATTTATTTCCGTATTTTGATATGGTAGAATACTAAAGTTTTAAACGTTTTTATCATTTATTCAAATGGAAAGTCTCTCAGTGTACAAAAAAAAAAAGATTTTCGGCAATCGTCTACCTCCATGTGGTAAGAATCCGGAAACATTTCATATAATGGCAAAAGATGATACAGAACCGAATCGATCATCGATAGAATTAGATAACACAAAATTGTAAAGTATGTATCTCGACTATCTCGACAGAATTTCATGAAATTTTCCATTCCAGTTCATCATATTGGATATGCCACTTCGAATATTTCAAATCTGATCGCAAATTCGCAATGTTCGACCCAAAAAGTCTTGTGTACAATTTATATCCGCAAAAATGACAATTTCTCGGAAGTATGTCCGCCATATCGGATCCGCCATTTTGAATTTCGCGAATCTGATCGCGAATTCGCAATCAGCGACCCCGAGAAGCCTTGTATACAGATTTTCATAAAAAAATTAGAATTTTCTAAAAAAATTAGTCCGCTATCTTGGATCCGCCGTTTTGAATTTTGCAAATCTGATAGCAAATTCGTGATCAGCAACCAAAAAAACTATTATATATCCATTTTGAGGAATACTTCAGTTCAGAACGAGTAAAAAACAGTAAACTGAAGTAACATCTATAAATATGCATGAAGAAAAATATATAATTCACAAGTGTTGCAATTTCTTGCAGCCTGATATTGGAAAAAAAAGATCCTCCATATTTTGCTAGTATGAGTCCCAATAACACGTTTCGTGCTATTATTAGCATAATAAAGCCATTTTTTCGCATAAAATCGATATAATCAAGCAAATGTTCACTTTTAAGAAATCTTCAAGACGCTAGTTTGAACTGTATTTTAAAATTCGACCATTTTTTTCAAATTGTCACATTATCTCAAATAATGGTATCTAACCTCAAGAAGAAATTTGCAAGTCGCTAACAAATTGTAGGTAATTAAATTGTAAATTTAAACAAGTTAACAAGAAACAAAAAATGTGTGTTTAGAATACAATATTGGAATACAATTTTTATATTGGCTACTGCGTTCACTCCGACTTTTTACGGGTTAAAAATGCGTTCTGTGGATATGATAGAATCTAATCCTGAAACTGACAATGAATTTACATCGAGATTTTTAAGTAATAGTTTTAATGATTTGTAATTTGAATGTCAAAAAAATGTATGCTTTACATACTATTATGTGTCACGTTTTTAATATGACAGTACTAATAATTACTCAAAAATTTTAAATAATTGACTTGGCGTACTCTCTCATGCGTCCTGGTGTTTGTTTACAAACTGTAATTCTATATTAAGCGGAGAAAAAATATCTTCACCACATTTGCCCTCCCCACTCTCTCTTTTATGTGACCATCCACTCCCCCATTTCTCCGAAACAAGAAGCTCAGGTACACAAACTCTTTCACCTTCTGCACCGCCTTTCCCTTCCACTTCCCCTCCCTTATCCCTTCCCCCTCCTTTTCTGAACACCATAACCTTGGACTTTTCCGCATTCAGCTCTAACCTGTTCTTATCCAGGTATCGTCTCAACCTCTTCATCGTCTCCTTTAAGGCCTCCTCGCTTCTTGCCAGCAACACTATGTCATCTGCATACGCTAGTGACTACATTCTAACCCCTCCTATCCTGACTCCTCCTACCACCCCGGCCTTCAGCTTACTTTCCATATCCGCAATTGAAATCGCAAAAACCGTTGGGCTAAGCGGACACCCTTGCTTTAACCCCCTATCCATCCAGAATCCCTCCGAAATCCCCTCTCCTCCTCTTACCTTCTCTTTGGTCTCTTCATATATCTCCCTTACCCTCTCGATCAGGTCTCTCTTCACTCCCCTATCTTCCATCGCCTTCCACAACCTCCCCCTATCCACCGAAAGAAACGCGCCTTTGCGATCCACAAAAAACGCGTACAGTCTCGACCCCTTCTTCGCTAATTCTCTATTCACCACGTGCTGCAGAACGTAGATATTGCCGATAGTACTCCTGCCAGTCCTAAAGCCCGTCTGCGTCTCCGGCAATATTCCTTTCCCCTCGACATCCTTCCGCAGCCTCTCCGCCAACACCAGCGTGTATACTATATACGCCGTATTCATTAGCGTAATCCCTCTATAATTTTCCTGTCTATCCCTATCTCCTTTCTCATACAGTGGCACTATTAATCCTTCTCTCCACCCTCCTGGGAATCCCTCCCCCCTCCATACTTTCTTCACTACCTCCTTCAGCCTCTCCCCAACCTCTTGTGTACTAAACAGCCATGCTTCGTTCTCTACCCCGTCCAGCCTTGCTGCATTTGACCTTCTTAACTTCCTTATCTGCTTCTCTATGTCATCGTCATTCAACTCCTCCATCTCTGCCTCCCCCGTGATAAGCTATATATAATAATAATAATAATAATAAAAAAAGAAGCTCACCGGCGCGAAGATGATTCATGCAGAGGTTACATGACCGTTGGGTCAATATGCACCCGGAATATGCTCATCAAACGCCTCAGTATTTAAGAGATCAGGTATCCTTTTTGCGAAAAAACGGATATGAAGCTCTTTATCAACAAGAAGAAGAGCAACATCCTCCATCGAACATTCCACCCATTGCAGCAAGACCACCTTTGCAGATAGCCGATAATGCTAACATGAGAAGTAGGAGATCTATCCACCAAAAAGTCTTTCGCAGGATGGACAAATTAGCTGAAGCTAATACTGCTCTCCCCGATTTGCTCCCGGAAGATGTTAATCTCTGGAATCTGAACTGTGTTGTTTACGAGAAGGCGGTCTCCTTGCTTAGCGACAGTAGAAGTAACGATACTTCAGTACGTCTGAGTAAGACTCGCGAGCGTATTGCACAGCTTCAATTCAAAATTGAAACGGCGAGACGGCATGCATCAAATATTCAGTGCGTGATTAGCTACATAACATTAAATAAAAAATTCACCCCAAAAGTTAGGGCACTTGCTCGAAACTTAAGGAAAGCAAATCACACGCTGAACAAGTGTAAACTGTTGACCAACAAGCAGCACTGGACGCAAAAAATAAGATCTCTTTCAACAGCGAAACAGCGCCTTGAACGGCGAGTAAAGTGGATTCAGGAAAATTCCACCTTTTCTACTCATCCTTCCCGTCTGTTCAATAAAACGTCATGTGCCGTTAAGAATCCGCCTAGTCGAGAAGAGATTCAAGTCTTCTGGGAACAAGTATATGGAGATACTTATCAGCTAAATGAAGACGCTTCAGATATATCACCCTTTCGTAACTTTTGCCAAAGGCAAAGGTTACAAGGTTCAGGGGAAGAGTGTCCACTAATTACAGCTGAAGAAGTGAAGAAAGTTATCGCTAGAACTAAGAACTATTCAGCGCCAGGGCCAGATAAAATCAACAACTTTTGGTGGAAGAAGTTTACTTCTACGCACCAACATCTAGCTCGTATATTTACTACTTTCTTAAACGGAGAACAACCCGTCCCGCAGTGGCTAGTGGAAGGACGCACGGTATTGATCCCTAAGACCGGAGATTTGTCAAGTCCAAAGAACTACAGGCCCATAGCTTGTTTAAATACCAGCTACAAGCTATTCACTGGCATCCTCAAAGAGAGGATATTAACATCTATCGAGCCGGTATGGAGTGCAATAGTTGAACAACGTGGATGCAAGAGAGGTCTGGCAGGTTGCAGGGAGAACCTGTTAATAGACAGGTGTATTACCCAGGACTCGATCAGGTATCGACGTAATCTGTCCATGGCTTGGATTGACTACCGTAAGGCATTCGATAACACGAACCATGAGCTACTTATTAAGCTCATTGAGTGCATGGAGGTGCATCCAAAAATAGTGAGATGCATGAAAGAGCTTATGCTCTTGTGGCGGACAAGATTTGTCATAAAATCTGACAAAATACAAGTGACTACAAGCTATATCACATATAAGAGGGGGGTCTTCCAAGGAGACTCTCTAAGTTCGATACTTTTCTGCATCTCCCTCTTGCCTCTATCTATTGTGCTCCGAGGCAAAAGCTCTGGATACCTATGTGGTCCGCCGAACAAAAGAGAATATAAGGTCAACCACCTTTTATACATGGACGACCTTAAACTCTTTGCTTCCTCGAAAGAGGACCTTAACATCCTTGTGGAGGCGGTAAATAGGTACTCTAAAGCGATTGGCATGGGCTTCGGACTGGACAAGTGTGCCTGCGTCCACCTACACCAAGGAAGATTAGAAACTACATCATCGCGTCACGATCAGGATGTTCAACTCATAGGCGGAAATACCATTCAACATCTTGGTATTGGAGAAACATATACATATCTTGGAATACCGCAAGCGGAAACCCATGATGTGCGTGCGTTAAAAACGGCCCTTGGAAAAAGGTATCGCCAAATTCTCAGAAAAATTTGGGCTTCCGAATTATCTGGAAAGAATAAGATCCAGGCGACCAATATGCTGGCCGTTCCTATACTGCTCTACACGTTTGGTGCAGTAAAATGGAACGTCGATGAGTTGAAGCAACTTGACTGAAGCACACGCAAGATGATGACAATCCGTCGAAGTCATCATCCTAGATCTTCCGTACCTCGAATATACCTCCCTCGAGATAATGGGGGTAGAGGCTTGCTGAGCTTAGAGTGTCTTCATCGCAGAACGGTTCTGGCTACAGCCTGCTCAGTTCTAAATAGCACAGATTCTCTTATGCGACTCGTACATCAACATGAAGCCGTCAATGCTGCGGCGTTTCTATATCGTGCCGCAGATAGGGCCGCAGAGGAGCTTGGCCTCCCATTTCATTCCAGCGACACTACACATGGCCTAGCATCACTAACACCTTTGGTGCTCAAAAGTCGTGTACAGGAAGCAGAACATACGCTTCTACTAAGAGAACATGCTGACAAGCCTCTTCATGGTAAATTCTACGGCATTATACGTAGAGAAGAGCTCTCAATGGGTCTGTTCAACATGTTTCTCAAGTCTGCTGGATTAAAATCGGAGACTGAGGGATTTCTTTTTGCCTGTCAAGATGGCTTTATAGACACCTTAGTTTACCGCGAGCGCATAATGAATATACCTGTAGGCGATACCAATTGCCGAGCGTGCAAGCAAGAGCCAGAAACACTTGGACAATTTCTCAGTGGATGCTCAAAATATGCACGATACGGGTACATAGAGAGACACAATGCGGATCTAAAAGTGTTATATTACCATCTGAGGCACTTCTATGGTGTTGATCTATTGCCCGTCTTGCAATACGCCCAGGGGGAACTCGAGTCCGTTGTGGAGAATGATCAGTGTAAGATCTACTGGAATTTCTCATTCTCGACCACTCAACGTATCAGTGCTACGAAGCCTGATGTTGTCCTCCAAGATCTGAAGAACAAGTTCATTTACGTGATTGAATTCTCGGCACCAGCCGATGGTAATATCACGGCAAAGGAGGAAGAAAAACGGGCGAAATATAAAGCACCTCTTTTCGAGCTGAGCAGACTGTACCAAGGCTACAAAGTCCATCTTGTAGTTCTCATAATCGGCTGTCTTGGAGGTATGAAAGCTTCATTTATTAGCCAACTCAACAAGATTCCGGCTTGCCAGCGTCAGGCTCATTCCATCGCGAACCGGATGCAAAAGGCTGTTCTTCTGGGATCACTTCATCTGGTCCGCCAACACTGTTCCTCATAACATTCTAAAAAGATTGGTAGCTCTAAAAAAAGTATCCAGAGGTGAAACTTCATCTCCAGCTGTCCCGTCTGCCGCGTAAGATCATCCGCGGCTAGAGACCTGACTTCAAGGAACAGTGTTGCCCGATGTTATCTCGCGTAAATTTCCCGCTCTTGCTTACCTTCTAGGACAGAAGGAGCAGAAGCGGATGAAGTACACGTTCCATTTGCGTCGGGATTGGTTGCTTTAAAGAACCATGATCGTAGCTTCCGGAGCCTACAACTTCTCACATCAAAAACTGTAATAAACCCTACCAAAGGTGTTCTCGCGTTGTCGTCGCTGTAGGGCTTGAGCTTTCCTCTTATGAATTTGACGGTATGTTGGCTGTAGCATTGCTACTGACAGGGTTTCCCATGCCACACAGGCAGAGAACGAAGAGGAAAGTGACTGAGAGGAACACAAAAAACCCATAAATTATAATGGAGAGTATTTTGAAAATTTTGAAACGCTTGTCGCTTCCCGAGGATCGTCCGGGCGCCCCTGGAGCCACTGCATGCGGGGTGGTGGTGATGGTGAGCTGCGAGATGGTCAGGCAGATTTCACTACTCAAACAGCTGCCCAGCAAGAACATCTGCGACATACGGTAAGCAGTGAAACGTCAACTGTGCCTGCTGAGGATGCTTTGGCTAACGTTAGCTATTTTCAGCCAACCACCTCAACAGAATTATGAAAGAGCGAAGTTTGAAACCTCACGAAAAAAAGGACACAATTTTAGAACGAAGTTTCTGCAAAGTATCCTCAAATAGAGAAAGTCGCACTGAGGGATCTTATCGCTAAGGTAAAGGACATTAGGACTAATCTACACATCTCAGAATATCGAGCAATGGAGATTAAACAACAGGTTGATTTGGCGTGGAAAACGACGGCAATGAACATCAGTTAGAGGAAGCAGCGTCACACGAACAAGCAGCGGCAAATGATGTTCATCCTCAACCTGGTGATGATCCAGCACCACCACATCCTCCAGAGGTAGATGGCCTAATACAAACAAAGTCAGAAGTAGAGGTTCAACAGCCAAGAAGGCGATTAAAATGGACATACCATATGAACAGAGATGTGATGCGCTTTTATTTTTTGGCGAAGAAAAGTGGGCAAAGTGTAAGGAGAAAACATCATCGACTCTTCTTACTTAATTATCCAGAACTAGCTATAAGAATAAATGAGCAGAATCTAGCAGATCAAAAACGCTCAATATCTGTAAACATATTGCTTTCGGCTGTTGAAATAGCTGCCATCGAATGGAAGTGGAACATCAGCTTCCTATTGATGAAATTCCCTTCGAAGATGTGGACAACGAAGACTCGATTAAAGCTGAAGGCATAGGTGCTAGGGATAATGAAGATTAAGCACCGGATCCACTAGAACCACATCCGGACATTAATAACGATGATCTGAACAGCGAAGCCCCAGAAAAACTACAGCACCTTGAGAGGAATTTTGGTCATGCTTTACTAGAATTCAGACATGTAGAACCAACACAAAGGCATTCACTGCCCAAGATGAACATCACAAATGATCTGCGTGCACTAATAGAACACCTGAACAGCAAGGTTTTACCTATGCAGTGTTTGCCCCAGGAAGGAAACGAGATCCACCATGGAAGATCAGGTTGGATATATGGATGTCAGCAAAGTAAGGTGCAAACTGGGTCCACTGAATCAATGTAAGAAAGGAAATAGAACCAGAAAGCTGATACACCATGTTGCTAAAATCATCCACCCTCGGTACATCGAGACATTGACACTAGCAATATTGGATGAGATTATAGACTCCCAACGACAGAGACTTGATGTTCTTACTGCTCGAATGCGTCGGTACAAGCAAAGTAGTGCAAGAAGGCAACTAAATCGAACCTTTCAGGCAGATGAAAGAAGGTTCTATCGTGAACTGAATGTAAAGCAAAATAACCAGCAAGACACCGAAGTCCCTCAATTGGAAGACATGACTAACTACTGGTCGGATGTTTGGGGAAAAACTAACAGATGCAATTTGGACACTGCGTGGTTCCAACTAGAGAAAGCAAGAGCAAGCAATAACCCTGAAATGGAGCTGACTAATATCACAGCGTTAGATGTTTCAGCGGTTTTGAAAAAAACGAGTTACTGGAAAGCTCTAGGTCCGGACATGGTGCACAACTTCTGGTACAAGTACCTGACTAGTGTGCATCTTGCGTTGGCAAGGTGTTTTCAGAAGATCATCGAACACCTAGATCTGATGCCACGCTTTATGCTTCAGGGTACTACGTATATGTTGCCTAAAAAACAAGACGCTCAAAATCCATCTGAATTTCGACCGATCTTCCAACAATATATAAATGTCTTACAGCCATTATAGCAGATAAGGTATATTCTCACTGCGACGAGAATGACATCCTTACAGAAGAACAAAAAGGATGTTGCGAAAACTCGCGAGGCAGTACATATCTAGTCATCATAGACGCTGTTGCCATGACGCAAGCTCGTAAACATCAAAGAAACTTGCATATGGCATACATTGACTACAAGCAAGCGTTTCCTTCCGTACCACATGACTATTTGCTTGAAGTCTTAAAAGTATACAAAATTTGCCCACGCATCATTGAATTCCTAAGTCGTGCGATGATGCTTTGGGGTACAAAAATCAAGTATTTTGATCATGGACAACCAAGGATAACTAGATCAATACGCATTACGACGGGCATATTCCAAGGAGACTCCTTCAGTGCATTATGGTTCTGTTTAGCGTTGAACCCACTGAGCAAAACACCAAATAGCATGTCTCATGGGTTCCGAGTACATGATAACGAGTATGGTCATCAAGTGACCCATTTTCTATACATGAATGACCTGAAACTATACGCTAGTTCGGATCAGAAACTGCAGCAAGTGATCGATGTCACAAATCAGTTTTCCAATGATATCCACATGGAGTTCGGACTAGATAAATGCAGAATAGTGCATTTAACCAGAGGAGAATTAGGGACCGCAGAGCTAGAAAACGATTTCGAGAATGACATCGTGGCAATGGCTGAGGGCGAGTCATATAAATACCTGGGTATTCTCGAATCCAAGGGTATTCAGCATACGATAGTTAAGAAAAGCCTAACGACTGCCCTCACTACGAGACTCAGACTGGTTCTGAAGAGTTCTCTCAACTCGGCAAACAAGATCACGGCAATCAACACCTATGCCATCGCTGTCCTCACGTACTCCTTTGGGCTCATCAAATGGTCGAATACCGACCTCGAACGATTAAACAGAATCATCCGCGTAGAAATGACGAAAGACCGAATGCACCACAGTAATTCGGCGATTGAACGGGTAGTTATACCACGACATAGAGGGGGTAGGGGCATTGTAGATGTCAGGAAACTGTGTGAGTCACAAGTTATACAGTTGCGAGACTACACGCCCTTGAATTTGTCCTCACAGGAGGCCTTGAATATCAGGGCAGAAACCATAGAGGAATTAGAGACGCAATGGAGACAGAAAGCCATCCAAGGCGAACACCCCAAAACGTTAGATCAATATGAAGTGGATAGTGAGGCATCCAATATTTGGCTGAGAAAGGGCGTCCTGTATCCAGAAACGGAAGGATTCGTCATTGCGATTCAGGACCGGATTGTCAGCACCAGAAATTATCGCAAACACGTGTTACATCAAGACGTGGTTGACTGGTGCCGATTATGTGAAGATACCAACGAATCCATCGAGCACATTATTGATGGTTGTCACGTAATGACTCAAAGAGAATATACGCACGGACATAATGATGTGGCGGGCATTATACATCAACAACTTGCCCTAATCCTAGAACTCTTGACAGAATGGATGCCTTTCTATAGATACATTCTAATGCCCGTTTTAGAAAACGAAGATTACATCTTATATTGGGATGTTATTATCCAGACGGATCATTACATCCCAGCAAATCGACCCGACATCGTGATGCGAGAAAAAAAAGGTGGAAGAGTCTACATCATCGACATTGCTTGTCCACTTAACAGAAATTTGCAGGCAACCTATACAACCAAGATCCATAAGTATAGCGAGCTAAGGCATGAAGTAAAGACAATATGGAGGAATGTGAAACATGCATCTATTCATCCTATTGTGATTTCGGCTACAGGCAATTTGCACGCAAGATGCACTGAACATCTTGAACATTTAGGAGTCAGTAGGGCACTGGCAGCAGCTCAGAAGGCTGTTTTATTGAACACCTGTCGCATCGTGAGAAATTTTCTAGACTATCAGGAGGCAAATGACTAAAAACCTGTGGAGTGGCAGATAGTAGCTGTGTGATAGTAGCCGCTGTGTATGGATAACAGCGGTAGAATACGAACTCCAAACTACACTATGCTTCTCATTTTCTGCCTACAACATCATCGCAGGAGATTTCGGACATCGTATTAAATTGACTTATAACATCCTTATCTCATCAGTCACTTGACTTGGTCCGTGGCTATGATTTAAAAAAAAGATAATAATAAGATAATAATAATAATAATAATAAGATACCTGTCGCGTAGGGATATGGCGACTCCATCGCCCGAGAGCTCCGGCTCTTGCAGTCAGCCACGTTGCTTTGGGCTAACTCCCCAATGCAATGAATTATGCGGTTACGACACCAGTATCGCGCAGTGCCACCCACAATAGGCCTCTCTCGGATGGAGGCCATGGTTCAGTTGGGAGTGGCAATAGGACCGAACCGAGGCGACGACCAGGCAATGGCCCCGGACAAACGCGAGAACATCGATTTAAATGGTCGGACCAACTCAGGAGAGACATCCTTACCTGTTGGCAAAGAAGCTCACCGGCGCGAAGAGGATTCATGCAGAGGTTACATGACCGTTGGGTCAATATGCACCCGGAA
>CAKNYM010040957.1:4911-20125 GCA_932195095.1 Andricus curvator
TATATATATATATATATATATATATATATATATATATATATATATATTTCTACTATAATTTTGTATTTACTGCTAGTAAGAATGAATTATTTGGCGGCGCTTTTTTACCCACGTTCCTTTCGAGGGTTTGTTTCTAATCTCCAAATAACGATCGAAGTTATTGATGTTTGCACATTTGTCCTCTCTTCATTTTTGACCAATAAAAAATTTTCGGGGTTCGTTAAAAAAATTCTTTAATAGAAATGCCTATACTATATCTTACAGATGCAACTGATGTGCGGCCACGTACACATGAATCAGGAAGTTCGCGGCAGCGCACAGTGGGGCGAAATGGAAAAACGATGTTCAAAATAATCTGTAGCTCGCAATTCTTCATCGATTTTCAACTTTTTTTTTTCAAAAAATTCAGCATTAAATTCTTAAGAAACATGTCGAGGCCGATTTTTTAATTTTTTTTTTTTTTAATTTATATAGAACTGCAAATATCGAAAAAAATGTTGATTTCCAAATTTTTTTTGTTTAATTCTCTGTAAAATTTTTTTTTAGTAGCATCAGGCCTCAGGTTTGATGCGCAAGGGTCAATGAAAGAAAAGAATTTGTTGTTATGTCAAGTTATTTGTTATAAACAAATATTTGCAACAAATAGCCAGTATGATGGATTATGTTTTTGTGAAGTATATTTATGCATCGAAATCGCTCGTTCTGAGCAACGAGGTGACATGTGATCATGAAAATGTGATGTCCGATATCATTTGTTAACTTTAACAACAAATAATATAAACAAATGCATGATTTGAACAGTTTTAGGCAGAAACAAACCGTATTTTCTTCCGATTGTCCTCGAATCTCATTGCCAGTGATACACATTGATGTATTATTGTCACCTAAAATAATTTGTTTAATTTATCAACAATTATTATAAACAAATGCATGATCTGAACAGTTTTAGGCAGAAACAAACCGAATTTTCTTTCGATTATCTTCGAATCTCATTGCCTGTGATGCAAATTGATATATTTTTGTCATCCGATATCATTTTTTAACTTTATCAACAAATAATATAAACAATTGCATGATTTGAATAGTTTTAGGCAGAAACGAACCGAATTTTCTTCCGATTGCCTTCAAATCTCATTGCCTGCGATGCTCATTGCTATTTTTTTGACTCAAAATGTCATTCAACATTTTTATGAACGAATCATTTGAACAAATTCCTATTATGGACATTTCATAATTCCAGTCCTCATTTCAAGAACGATTTATTCTAGAATCAAGAGCTCAAGAGCTTTAGGATGAAAATCACTATCTATATGTCTCCAGCTTCCTCTTAGATGTGACAAGTATGCATCAGATGAGATGAGTAATTTATGCAATAGATCAGTATGATTATCTCCGCTCCGTGCAAAAGAATTTTGTGAACAGATGATGGCATATAATACCATTTATACAATTTTACATACATTCGTGCAGTTTCGAGAGCATAGTTTTCGAATTTCTCTGAATCGATTTTTTTAACCACAAGAAAGAACCTGCAAAATTATGCTAAATCGCTCGATCAAGCGAACATCAACACCTGTGATCTTTGCTGTTGATTCAGGATCTTGAAAAAATTTTCGAGCAGTATTATTCCCATCATTTGATGTTCCTGCTCCAAGCTTGGGTATGTCGATAATTAAACCCATCTCTTTCCGAAATTCTAGCTGGATTCTTAATCTCGTGGTCTTCATTTGCGTTTTTTGCTCATGCAATTGTTTATATTATTTGTTGATAAAGTTAAAAAATGATATCGGATGACAAAAATATATCAATTTGCATCACAGGCAATGAGAATCGAAGATAATCGAAAGAAAATTCGGTTTGTTTCTGCCTAAAACTGTTTAGATCATGCATTTGTTTATAATGATTGTTGATAATATCAACAAATTATTTCAGATGACAAAAATACATCAATGTGTATCACAGGCAATGAGATTCGAGGGCAATCGGGAGAAAATTCGGTTTGTTTCTGCCTAAAACTGTTCAGATCATGCATTTGTTTATAATAATTGTTGATAAATTAAACAAATTATTTTAGGTGACAATAATACATCAATGTGTATCACTGGCAATGAGATTCGAGGACAATCGGAAGAAAATACGGTTTGTTTCTGCCTAAAACTGTTCAAATCATGCATTTGTTTATATTATTTGTTGTTAAAGTTAACAAATGATATCGGACATCACATTTTCATGATCAAATGTCACCTCGTTGCTCAGAACGAGCGATTTCGATGCATAAATATACTTCACAAAAACATAATCCATCATACTGGCTATTTGTTGCAAATATTTGTTTATAACAAATAACTTGACATAACAACAAATTCTTTTCTTTCACTGACCCTTGCGCATCAAACCTGAGGCCTGATGCTACTAAAAAAAAATTTTACAGAGAATTAAACAAAAAAAATTTGAAAATCAACATTTTTTTCGATATTTGCAGTTCTATATAAATTAAAAAAAAAAAAAATTAAAAAATCGGCCTCGACATGTTTCTTAAGAATTTAATGCTGAATTTTTTGAAAAAAAAAAGTTGAAAATCGATGAAGAATTGCGAGCTACAGATTATTTTGAACATCGTTTTTCCATTTCGCCCCACTGTGCAGCGCAGAAGACAGGTTCCAGGTTAATATATTATAATTTTTTTAACTAACAAAAAATTGCTCAGTTTAAGAAAAGAAAACTAAACTGAAACTTAAAAAGTAGATATTCTTATATGAGATTTAATTTCGAATTTTTTTTTCATGAAACGAAAATGTTGTAGCTTTTCCCGTTTTCAAAGTAAAGACGAAAGACCCATAAAAAAAAAAATTTTGTCAATTTTGGAAATTTATAAAATTCTTCAAAATTTGTGGAAATTAATGATAATCTCTGGCAATTTATGGGAATTTACGGGCATTTATGGAAATTAATGAAAATGTGTAGTAATTCGCTGGTAACTTTAAATAACAGTTCCGCTGGATGCATACGCAATAGCTCAGGATATAAGTGCTGTATGTATACCATTAAGCCATTTCCCTTTCGGGGTAGGCGTGACACTACCCGATTCGGGTAGTGTTTCTAGGTGGATAGTTTTCTTGTAGTTATAAATAACTACAAATTTGGGCTCACCACATCCATAATATGCCAACAGCACACAGTATTCTCGAATGGTCACCCATCCAAGTACTAACCGCACCCAACGCTGCTTAACTTCAGTGATCTGACGAGAACTGGTTTTTTCAGCGTGGCATGGCCTTTTGAAAAAACACCGTCAACTGCAAAGTGAACAAAGCCGAGAAAAGCGGAAAAAACTGTTGGAATCTTTATTAACGTGTATCGCGGATTCTAATATATTTTCTAAACTTTTTTGGTTGTTCTTAACTAATTTGCATATGAACTTGTCATATCTGCCAAAAAATGTTTGAAAAATGTTAATTAATTATTGAAAATGCAGTTAATTATGTGAATTGGGATGCTGAAATAAGGGAAAACGCCGTAACTAGCACTTACGGCTCTCTTCGAATTACGGAACTCCGAAGCAGAACAACCGTAATTTGAGAGAACACCGTTCATATCAGAAGAATATGAAATAATTGAATTATTACAAATTATTATTCAATTATTATGCAAAAGTATAATGGAAAATTTTTCGATTTTAACAAATTCGCAATTTAGAACACTTCGATTTCAAAGATTTACATTTGAAAAATTGTTTAATTTTAATTTTAGAGCTTTAAATTTTTAATGTTTCAAACTGATAAAATCTCAAATATTATTCATTAAAATTGCAGAATTTTTGTTCGTTAAACATGAAACTCTTATAATTTTTAATTTGAAATGTTTTAAATGAGGAAATTTTTAATTTTAAAGATCAAAAATTATAATTTTTACCATTTGGTAGAGCAAAAATTGAAAATTTTTGAATTTGGTAAGTCGAGTTTGGTGAGTTATCCCATTATTAAGACTTGTTTTTAAAGGAAATGTAATTTTAAGTTTTTTTTTGTTTGTTTAAGTTTTAAGATTCACAATCATAAATTCTTCAATGTGAACGACTTTCGTTTTCAAATTCGTTAATTTTGAATATTTGCAATTAAAGACTCATAATTATTATCAATAACATTGTTAATAAAATCAACAATTCTTCTATATTTTCAAACTGATGTTTAAATCAGCCAAGTGTATAATAATATTATAACTTTCGATAAATTGGAAGTAATTGATTCATGTTTATTTAATGAATGTACACAAATTCGGAAGATATTAAAGTATCAGTAAAACTCGATATTATTGACTATAAATGAAAAAATTTCAAACATACATGGATTATGATCCAAGAGAATTTAACAAATAGAATTGTTCAATTGCATCCATAATTACCTCAGACTAATTGAAATGTGGACAAAATGTAGAATATTTAAGAAAAAACCGCAACTTTCTAGCATTATTCAAAATAATAATACTAAATGGCTCAACCGAATATGTTCGTTAAATTAATTATTATCTCACTCTAATTAAAAAGTTGAAAATAATTTGAAAAATTCGGAAAAACCCCAACTTTCGAACTCTATTCAAAGTTAAAATTGCTAAAAGCAATGATCAATTGTTTAAATAACTTATATGAACATCTAACTATCAATAGAAGGTAATGTTTTGAACCATGTGTATTCAAAAACAGCAAATAAATCACAATTAACGCCAGAATCTCGCAAAATCCAATTTTTTACTTAAAACATTTTTTCAGGACCCTTTAAAACAGATTTATGGTGAAATTTCAAAACTAAGTTTTGATTTGTACTTCATAGCTAATTGCGAAAGAACGTAGTATTTTAACTCGATCCATTCAATATTAACGATTCTGAATACAATTTACAAAAGTGTCTCTTTTCCTTATGGGAAATCCGTATTAAACTTCATTATTTGAGATGGAATTGCTCATTTCACAAATTGCCCAGGCATTGTAAGTAATGTCAGATCTAATTCACGCCATGAATAATATTATTTCAATAGCAATTTAGTGAAATGTGAATTTCCAATTTAATCCAAGTTTGTTTGAAATTGGTATGTAATTAAACTGAAAGCTATCACACAAATTTGCCCACAGTACTTTTCGAGACTTTCTCCCCGCCCACTTTGACGAGACGTACATGTATAAATTTGGACCACCCTATTCTTGAAGTGATACAAGACCTTTCTTTGTGAATCTGAACATCTTAAAAAATGGCACTTTTGAAGATTTAACAAAAAATCAACTTTATTGTTAAATAAAAATTGGTTTAAATAGTTTTTAAAGAATCGTCTGTCGCGAAGCTCTTAAAAATTTAATAAGCTTTTATTTAAGAAAAAACGTCAAAGTCTTTTGAAAATTGTGAATTAAAAGTTGATGATACTATGACAGATTTTTCAACAAGACTAGGTTCTTTTAAATATTCTTGCAGAAAAAAGTTTCAGCCCAACAAATATGCATGTGTAAAAAACAAAGTTCAGTGTGAATCAAAATTTCATTCTATAACTTGTAACAATAAATTTCCTCAAAAAACTTACCGTCACTCAGCTCACGCCCTTTACCTAAAATTCCTTACTGCAAAATCAAATACGTTAATTGGGAGTTGGGCGCCATTAGCGCATGCGCCAACGGGACACTCAAAAACTCCATAAACTGGGCGTGAGCCAGATGGATGCCCGGGCCGGCTCCAGCCATTTAATTAAAGTTGAAGGTAGAAGGGGGTGGTTCAACCTATTTTTGAAAAATCTCTAGGTACAAACGCGATTCTTACTCGGAAATAATTTACGAACTAGTTTACTATAAAATGGGGTTCACATTCATTCAACCTATCGAACGATACAATGATTTTTCTAATTACGCGGTAAATCATAAAAAAGCAGAAGATGAATTATAAGGAGGACTAACCTCAACATTTTCTACAAGCAAAGATTTCTTGTGAGGTTACATTCTCGATAACTGGAAAAGGCTAGAAAGAAAGCGTATCTCACCGGTAGCTCAAAATTTCAAACACGCAGCCAACATGGCGTCTTGAACGCGAACACGGTATGGGACCGGAGATTAATTTTGCGTCCATACATCACCCGAAAACATGATTCCATACCCAATTTTTAAACGAGAACATGAAGCAATCGTGGCATCTAAAATAAACGCTAACAAAGTAAAATGAAGTGACAAAATTACCGAGTACCAATCATTAACAAAAAGTACTAGCGAGAGCAAAACAGAGAGGCGGTAATTATTGCCGATTTTTCCACAATATGATGATCAAAATTAAGAGAAATAAAACCACAGGCATTGGAGAGTGGAGGGGTTCCTCATGTTCAGAGTACTACTGCAAAAACGATACTCCAAAACTAAGTCTAATCGTCTGAGCATGAGTGCCCGCGAGGATCCGTAGCTTCCAAACCATTATTGTAGCGGACCTTACCTCAACAAGTGAGTCAAACTGAGTTTAATTAATTAATAGTTAAGCGGTATTTCGCGGTATCAAATTAAATAGAGGTAGCAAGTCGCGACTTTCTCTCAGCACGTGGCTGCGGAGCGAAAGAGGGCCCGGGCGGCTTGCCGGTCCTCGAGCGAGTCGTCTCGTCTCCTTTGGGCGAGTTTCCATGGCGCGGCGCTGATTGGCTGCTTGCTCGGCGCGGCCGTGGGATTGGTCGATTTGGACGTAGCTCGTTCTTCTCTATATCGTGGTGCCTGTCCGGTAGAAGATGCGGGGACGGCTCAACTTGTAATCTGTAACTAAATCAAAATATCTACAGCGTAGACCCGAAGCATTGCCGGTTAATGAGGAAGCTCTCTCCTCACTCTGGAGCGAGTGTCCGCATTGGCAAAACACACGACAACAAATCTAGGACAAAACAGACCTGCTTCTCATCCTCATCGCGGGAGTCTTGAAGTAGGCTGAAATCTCGGTCCAGTGCCGTAGCGCGGAAGGCCCGGTTAGGGGATGTGAGGGCTTCCTCCTTCATAAGGATTACTGGTGCAGACCAAGCTATAGCTCCAAGGCTACTCAGTTAATTCCCAAAGCTCAGGGACGAGGATCCGAAAGCATCCCTGGCTCTGGAGGCATCCAAGGTTTCCAGCCAGGTCCCGGGACTATTGGAGACAGCAAACGGAAAGGCGGGAACCAGATTCAAATTCAAATCTCGATTCGTAATTTTGATAGATACAGCGAGCAAATCCCAATTTTCCGCAGGCCTTACAGAATTCCGAAATCCCTCGTTGTCCTTCGCTGAGAAAAGTGATGAGGCAAGGTCATAAATAATAAACAAAAATACCCTACAAATTAATGCTAATTCTTAAAATTAACCTAAGTATGCCCTTGGAGTGCCGTGCCACGTGACGAGAGAAGAGATATTGCTTAAAAAATCAAATAATTTAAATAAGGATGCCTTAAATTTTGTCTTGTTACAAAGTAAGCCATGTTGTCCAGGCATTCAGCCGACGGCCGGCGTTCAGAAGCGTTTGGGACGGAATCTGCACCTGGCGTTCAAGTTCCTGGTTCATTTAGGCATCCAGAATAATACTCAGCTATTCTCCTGAAAGCCTGAGACGTTCTAGGCAATTAAAGGAGCTCAACCATAAAGTACCAAAACACATTAAATAGCTATTTAACATTTTATTTTCATTTTCATGTTCATCTAATTAATAAAATTTTTTGTACAAAATAATAAGAATAATGATTTTATGTCATATATTCACTAAGTCTTTTAATTTAAGATGATGTTTTCAGTAGTTTCGAAGGTAAATATTAGTTTATTTTTTAAATTTGCATTATTATAATTATATGAATGATATTAGTAATGGTTAATGATGAACCAAAACTTAAATAATTAAATAATCATTTAATTAAAAAGTCTTCATATTAATTAAATAATTAAATGATGAATTTATTATTTATGTTAATAATAATTATGAGTGTAATAATTATTGTTGCATAATTATATTCACTGATATTTGTTTTAATCATCATTGTTCACTAGATCTTCAATACTTCATATATTATTATTGTTTACTATTACGTATTTTGATTTAGCAGTGAAATTTCTTTCAATATAATTTAAATGTTATTCATATCAATCAAATTCTGTAAATTAGGCCATTTACTTTTTTCAAAGACCAAATTGCAAAATAAAATACGATGTTCTCTTTTTATTGAGTTTATGCGTAGTTATTTTTGTTTGAAATCTTTGTTCATATGAGAATAACAAGAGATTATCTACCTGATTAAAACTTGTGCAAGGAAAATCATAAATACGGCTATTTCACGTTGTAATATTCACTAAATTCTACAACAAGTGTGCTCAGAGTTCGAATAATGGAGGTTGAACGGTGACTCCATCCCTCGATCCATCCATTCACTCTTTTCCGTGAACGAATTGAAACATAAAAATAAAATGTGTATCTTCGAAACCTTTGTAAACATGAACTTAAATTGAAAGACTTTTTAAATATATGGCATAAAATCATTATTATTATTATTTTGTACAAATATATTTCATTAACTGGATGAACATGAAAATAAAATGTTAAATAGCGATTTAATGTGTTTTAATACTCTATGGTTGCGTTCATTTAATTGCCTAAAACGTGTCAGGCTTTCAAAAGAATAGCTGGATTGCTTCATGCTGACGACTTTTTCCTTCGAAGCAAAACTGGTAAGCTTGTTGATTGCTATACAAATATCTTCATCCACGTCTTGTCGCGTCTCAGAAAACTCCCTCAGTTTTGTGAGGAATTCCAGAGCTTCGTTCGGTGTTGGAGCCACAGAGGATGAAGGTTGCTCTTGATCTTCTTCTTCGTCACTTGATAATTCCAGAGCCGTATTTCCTTGGACCACGCTTAAAATTTCAAGGTCCGTCAGTTCGCCACAAATGGCTACATTTTGGTCGACGTTGACGAAATATTGGTCCAGCTTGGCCGCTTCCAGAGTGCTTTCTTCTATCTCCATCAAGTTTTCTTCGCCATGAATGAATCCTGCTTTTCTAAATCTATTTCTGATTGTCGTAGCACTAACTTTTCGCCACGCATCTGCACACATTCTCAAAGCTGGCAAAATGTTGATCTTCACGTGATTGTTGTTGAATGTCACTTCTTCATC
Organism: Andricus curvator; assembly: GCA_932195095.1. Taxonomy (NCBI): domain Eukaryota; kingdom Metazoa; phylum Arthropoda; class Insecta; order Hymenoptera; family Cynipidae; genus Andricus; species Andricus curvator. Next base: position 14,040 of record CAKNYM010040957.1, read on the forward strand.
CATAACGTCGCTGACTACAATTGATCTGTAGTGAATCTTGAAAGAGTTGATGATTCCTTGGTCCATAGGCTGAAGCACTGACGTCATATTAGGTCATATTACTTTTTATCTAATTTGAGAAGCCAATTTTCAAAAATATCACGGGTCATCCACGCTTTTTTGTTAGCTTGGTATTCACGTGGTTTTGTTTTTACGTTTTTAAAACAACGCGGATTGGTAGACTTTCCAACAAAGAGCAAAGGATGGTTTTCACTGCCGTCCATATTGGCTCCAAGAAGAATAGTTACACGCACTTTACTTAATTTTCCACTGCTACAATCTTCTCCCTTAAAGGCTAACGTCTGGTTCGGCGTGTACTCGTAGAAAAGAGCTGTCTCCGCAGCGCTGAAAATTTTCCTGGGTTCCATTCCTTTAATTTTGTCCAGCAGCGTCGATTTCATCCACTCTTCTGCTTTCGGCATATCAACAGCTGCTTCCTCGCCGCACACAGTCTTCATCACGATGCCATTGTGATTCTTGAAGTTATGCAGCCAACCATTACTAGCTTTGAAGGTTTGATAATTCAAGCTGCTAGAAAATAGTTGACGTTTTCATTCTCTGGTCCTCTGCATCTTTTTCTAATTTGATTCGATTAAGAAAAGTCGCTGAAAATCTTCTCTTTATTCTTGAGGAAAGTATGAAGCGTATTCCGGGGAATATGGAACTCTTCAGCGATTTGCGACTTCTCCTTCACGCCCTTTTCAACTTCTCTGACAACAGCGACTTTTCCAGCTAAACTCAGAGTTTTATAAGTTGCACTCATCGTTAACTGTAAATAGCAGCTACGAAACAAAACTGCTACGGAAAGGCAACGAAACGCACTCAATGGAAACCGACTGAGAATGTAGGCTCCGTAAGTTTTGAACTTGCTTTTAAAGAAGAAGGTGGTGGCTATCAGTGTTGGGGTGACTCTCTTGTCGCGACTCCTCTGGACCTGCGTCTTGACTTATAGAGGTCCCCACTGAATAGTAAATACCTGTTTCGACTTTCAGCAACGTTTTTGTGGAAAATTTAGTGCAGTGACATGTGATAATATTAACCTTTCGTCCCTTTTTCCATTGATTCAATTATCAGCTCAATTCATGTGTTAATAATGTAAATACCAAATGACTTCATGATTATATTTGGGCTACCCTCACCTTTTCTAAAAATACCTATATTATATTTTACAGCTGGATTTCATTCAGGCGATGGCCGAAGTTCAACTGCGAGGGACAGAGCCCAAAAGGTAGTAACAGTAGAAGTATAAGTATGTTACGGCCAATGACCAAGAATAGCCGTTAATTGTCGACATTGTCCAGCTACCATCGGGCATTGTTGTCCAATAGTCCAGTCAGTAGCGGGAAAGATCTTATAATGAATCTAAATTTTTTTATACTTCGCAGTTGCATAAAAAATACTAAAAATAAAAATGGTTGAAACCAATAACACTTGTTTAAATAATTGACAATTAATTTGAAAATGCTTTCAAACTCTTTGAATACGTCTTCTTTAAATAAAAAATGCCTTACTACTTATAAAATAATAAATCATAAGTGATGTTAATGCGTGTAAATAAAGAAAAAGATAATTGTTCAAGAGCATTTCAGACTCTTCAGAATGTTGCTCTTTGGGTAAAATATTTCCGGAGTTTTCGTTTAAATCTCCCAATTCAACGTTCATATATTAATTTCACGTCTCACGGCCGTGAAATGGGTGGTATGTATTTATATATGTTATGCTTGTGAGGATTGGCCATAAGTGTGATTTACCGCTGTTCTATTGGAAGCCGGTGTCATTTTCAGATGGCACTTGTACTAGTAGCAGTAATCCATTTTTCTATTAGTTCAATTATTATTATTAGTCCAAATCTATTAGTACATCATAATTGGTATGAAATAAGAAACAACTGTTATTTAGAAAAAAATTGCAATTTAATTTCTTAACCGCCAGTAAATTCTTCTCGCTGAACAGCTTTGCCCCATGGAGGCTTTTGAAACAAATTTCGAATTCTAACTTAAAAGATTTTAAAACTTAAAAAATTTTTTTCTCTGAACGAACATGTTGTAGTTTTTTTCATTTTCACAATAAAACCGAAAAACCGTTAAATGAAAAATTCACAGAAAACATATTTTATGATATATTAAGGCTGCTAGAGCAAGTAACACATAAACCTTTTTTTATGTACAAGTTGGTAATTTTTGACGTGCTACATTGTATAAATCATGCATTTTAGAGGTTATGGAGAGTTAAGCGAATTTTGAGCAACAACAAAATTCTAGTGGAAAATTAAAACAAAAAATTATAGGTTATTTTTTTGCAGAAAAAATTCATGGAATTCAAAGAATTCACGAAATTCATAGAATTTAAGAAATTCATGGAATTTGAAGAATTCATGGAATTCATGGAATTTAGGAAATTCATGGAATTCACGGAATTCATGGAATTTCATAAATTCATGGAATTTCGGAAATTTATACAATTCACGGAATTCACCTATTCAAGGAATTTAACGAATTCAAGGATTAAAAGTAATTCATGGAATTCACAGAGTTCACGAAATTCATGGAATTCACAGAGTTCACGAAATTCATGGAATTTACGGAATGCACGGAGATTAAAGTTGATGAAATTATCGCTAATATTATCACTAAATTATCACAGCTTCAAGACGTTTTGTTTTTAATTAGGATGTATATGTATGAATATTTTTTCACTGATTCACAACAGTTTTAGCATCTACATAAAACTGATAGGATGCCCTTCTTATATAAGCACGCATATACAAAAAATATAGTTGAAAATAAAAAAGATGGAGTCATCCAGAAAATCTTCTGTTTATGTTTTTGAAGTTTGAGGAAAAAAAAGAAAAAGTTTTTCTACGAAACCCCACCTTTTTGTAATTTTTACATAATTTTAGGGCATAATTTTAGGAAGACATCTTATCAGTTCTATGATGTATAAACATCGGGCGAAGCCATTTTAGTGAATTTGATTTTATGAAAAGAAAATAATTCTGGTTTTGGTTGAAGAATCAACTGTTTTGTTGAGAATTTATTTTTCTGATATTTCAACTACTTTGTTTAAAACTTTATTCTCTTTGGTTAAGAAGTCTTGTATTATATTTTTTGTTGTGAATTCATTTTTATTGGTTAATTATTTAAGTTCACAAATGGTATTCAATAAGAATCGCACTCGAATAAGATCTAGGTAGTTTTTTTTGAGGAGGTGCCGGGTAAAATGGGTCATAATATTCTATTAAATATATCAAATGTATAATTCGACGCCTGCATTCAATATCTGTCTATGTACTGACAGCGCCTTGTATGAGACTATGCGCTGTGTATAAGCATAGGGAATAGTCTCATACAGGGCACTGTCAGCACATAGACTCATATTGAATGGAGGCGTCGAATTGTTTTTCTTAATAATCATTCCATTCAAAAGGTAAAAAACACCGTTCATATAAAAGCATATAATTAATTAATTTTCGTGTAAAGTTTTTCTTTCAAGAACTTTTTTTTTAACTTTCTTTCAAGGGTGAGCGACTTGGTCTCACATTTTAAGGTGAAGTTGCTCGCACTTCAAGGGATTACTGTAAAAAATCTACGAAAGAACAAGCCATTCAGCCCAATTTAGCGATGCTTTCTAACAGATATTTTCTCCCTGCAAAAAAAAATGCATAAATCTCTTTTTGTCTGAATGAACTAGTTGCTGGGGACAGAGCAGTTCTCCCTCTACCAAACGAACATTACGGCAACATTGAAGCATTAAGCTTCGTTTCTGTAATGATTGAAGGTAGAACTTATTTTGAATATGGAATACTTAAGAGCAGTAGATTGAACGTCTGGGATAACCGTATTTACGGTGGAACTAGAATAAAACCTGTCAGACTTCATCGCGTGTTTATAGAACTTATTAAATCTTATCCATCAACAGGAACAGCAGTAACTAATAAGCTTTTCCATGCACAACTCCAACGTCGCATTGAGTCAAAAACAGGTAGAATGAATCCGGAGTCCAGATTTTCATATATCACGAGGGTAATTTTTATTATGCAAATCTAGTAACTGCATATCCAGATAGGCCAAATCCTAGTAAAAGTATATTCCATGCTGTTCGTGAATATAGGCCCGGTGACTATCGAGCCTTTCATGGGGTGCTGCAAGTTCATGACCCCGCAAGCGTTCCTAGGTGGGTTCTAACACAGCTACCAAGCTGGTGGGATAAAGAAACTATCCGAGTATCTATCTATCCGTGTAGCCGAGGCCCGGCGGGGCATAGCGGCGCTAGGCCACCTTTTTTCCCCAATCGGGCTATTTCAATTTTTTTGTTGTTGTTATTATACCATTAAATCATATCCCTTCCGGGGTAAACTCTAACTCATTCGGTTCTAGTCCTGTTATGCCATTAAGGATTGAGTAGGTATTTATAGGAAAGAGAGAAGAATGTGTATGTGGGTAGATAGAATATGAAAATTTCCATGATTGACAATGTTGCTTATAGTTCCTGTTACTTTCATTTTTTTATTTTACAATATTGCAGTTTCAAATTCAAATATTCAAAATGTCAGGTGAATTTGTCCTAAACGTGTCTTGTTATGATTTATTATTGGAGAAAACTATTATCAAATAAAAATCTTATTCTCTGTCAATGACTATCACTTAATTTTATTTCAATCTCCTCTATATTTTATATATAAATTGTGACTGTGTAATTCGTACTCCGCACATACACATTTAAAAACTATAAAATGCAGCTTCAAAATTTTACTGGGAATATGAGTTTGGAATCATGGATTAAATTGATGGGCTGCCTGCGAAAAGTTATAAGACTAGCCGAGAATACAGGAGTTTTCCGGCTAGTATTTGAGAGAAATTGTAGTAATTGTTGTCATTTCTTTTACTGTACTTAATTTAAAATTGCTTAAATTCATTAATAACTTAAAAACACTAGATAAATTATTAGCCTAGAATATGAGAGTTTGACGGCTAATATAAAATCATAACTTCCTGATTAGTTTCTCTATTTATTATTACTTTTCACAAACTCACTTGAACATTTCAACTAAATTAAACAATTTGAAAATACGAACAGCTCATCACCTGTCAAAACTATAGGAACGTTAGGTCATCCGACCGGAACCAATATTTTCCCTGTTTATACTTGGTACATCAGAAAGGATAAACAAACAATTTTTAACTGACCAATAACCATTATTATTCAATTAGGGGATGTATAAATCAAAGCTGTATTGAGGTTATGTCAAGATTACCCCACTACAGCCCCAACCTTATTTGTCTGTTTATCTTTGATACTTAAAAAAGGATAAACTAACAATTTTTAGTAGGTTTGTTTTTTATTCGAAGTTAATGGTGACTTTAAAAGCTTCGAGAAACTCCTTTCTTAGCACACAGCTGTCACTAGAATTTTCTAGACCCAAGAATTCCAATTCTGCTGTTCTATTGGCCACCGTGAGCGACGAAAAAAGTAGACTGGAAATGACATGGTTAATGGTTAATTTATTTTCATTTTCAAAATTTAGTTATTTATTTCAAATTCTTCCAACTGCAATTGTTTTTCAAATTGCTTCCTCAAATGGTTAAATAAACTTTCCTTTGTGTCTATATCCAAGAGGAAAGTTAATTTATTTTGATTAAAACCAAACTAAAAGGTTTCATGTTACCTCCATTTTAGTTTTATTTGTTTTGATCTTTACTGCAACTTTAAATTTCACATTATAATTTTCTTGATTTTACAGATTTTTGTTTCTTCTTCTAAAATTTTCCTGAAGTTAAATTTTTCAATTAATTTCACTTTACAGTACAACGGCGATACCACTCTGGAAACACCAGTTCTCGTAAGATCACTGAAGTTAAGCATTGTTGGGCGCGGTTAGTACTTGGATGGGTGACCGTTCAGGAAATACTGCGTTGCTGTTGGCCCGTCGTGGGTGTGGTGGGCCCACATTGGTAGTAAATATCCACCTAGAAACTCTACCCGAATCGGGTAGTGAGGCAATGAACTTTCGAGTTCAAACTGCTAATCAATTTTTTTTTTTTTTTTTT
>CAKNYM010040958.1:0-16178 GCA_932195095.1 Andricus curvator
GAAAATTCAATTGATAATTTAAAAATTAATGTATTTTATTAAAAATGCATTAATCTATTTGATTGAAAATTAATTTTTACTACTGAAAATTTACATATTTCACTATAGGTTGAAAACTGATATTTTCTTATTAAAAATTCAACTATTAATTTGAAAATTCATGTATTTTATTGAAAATGAATTCATTTAGTTAAAAATTTAACTATTCTGTTGAAAATGCGTTTTTTGTTGTAAAAAATTAATTATTTAATTTAAAATTTATCTATTCCTGGTAGAAAATTCACCTTTTTCGTTGAAAATTTTTACTATTTTTTTCAGATTCGTTATCATTTGTTTGATCATTCAACTGTTTTCTTGAAAATTCTTTTTTTTTTGTTAATACATTTTTTAAAATGAAAATTTATCTATTCCATTGGTGGTGGACAATTTATCATTTTTAGATGAAAATTCAACTATGTGAATAAAAATTTATGTATTTTTTTTTAAATTCGGTTTTTTTTTGAGTAAAAAATTAATCTTTTTGGTTGAAAAATCATTTTTTTGTTTGAAAATTGATTTCTTTAATTGAAAATTTAACTATTTTGTTGTATTTTTTGTTTTTTCGTTAAAAATTAATTTTTTCTGCTCAAAATTTACCTATTTCACTTTAGGTTGAAAACTGATATTTTTTAATTGAAAATTCAACTAATAATTTGAAAATTCATGTATTTTATTTAAAATGAATTGATTTGGTTAAAAATTTAACTATCCCGTTGGAAATGCGTTTTTTTTTGTTAAAAATTAATTATTTAATTGGAAATTTATCTATTCCATTATTGGTGGAAACTTTCAAATTTATAAATGAAAATTCAACTATTTAAATGAAAGTTTACGTTTTTTTTCGTCTTTTTGGGTAGCAAAATAAATCTTCTTTGTTAAAAATTCATCTTTTTGTTTGAAAATTCATTTCTTTGGTTAAAAACTGAACTATTTTGTTGTAAATTCGTTTTTTTGTTGTTGTTGAAAATTAATTTTTACCACTGAAAATTTACCTATTCCACTTTGGGTTGAATAATGATACTTTTTAGTTGGAAATTCAACTATTTATTTTAAAATGTATGTATTTTATTGAAAATGCCTTCATTTATTTGGTTAAAAATTGAACTTTTTTACTGAAAATTCCTTTTTTTTTTTAATTAATTTTCCAACCGAAAATTTTACTATTCCATTTTCGGTTGAAAATTTATCTTATTTATAATACTTGAAAATTCATGAATTTTTTGTTATTGTTGAAAATTATCTTTTCCTACTGAAAATTTAACATTTCCTCTTCGGGTTGAAGACTGATATTTCTTAATTAAAAATTCAACTATTTGTTTGAAAATGTATGTATTTGATTGAAAATTCGTTGATTTCTTTGGTTGAAACTTTAACTATTTTTTTGAAAATTTCTTCTTTTTCAATGAAAATTAATATTTTAACTGAAAATTAATATTTTAACTGAAAATTAAACTATTCCATTTTTGTTTAAAAATTCATCTATTTAGTTGAATATTCGCTTTTTTTCGTTGTTGTTGAAAATTAATTTTTATCACTGAAAATTTACCTATTCCACTTTAGGTTGAAAATTTATCTTATTTATAATAGATGAATTTTTGAAATTTTGTTATTGAAAATTATCTGTTTCTACGGAAAATTTACCTATTCCACTTTGTGTTGAATACTGATCTTTTTTTGTTAAAAATACAACTATTTATTTAAAATTTTATGTATTTTCTTGGAAATGCCTTCATTTATTTGGTTAAAAATTGAACTATTTTATTGAAAATTAATTATTTTTTTAAATTAATTTTGGAACCGAAAATTTTACTATTCCATTTCTGGTTGAAAATTTATCTTATTTATCATACTTGAAATTTCATGAATTTTTTGTTCTTGAAAATTATCTTTTTCTACTGAAAATTTATGTTTTCCACTTTGGGTTGAATACTGATATTTTTTAATTAAAAATTCAACTTTTTGTTTGAAAATGTATGTATTTTATTGAAAATTCGTTGATTTCTTTGCTTGAAAATTTAACAATTTTGTTGAAATTTCTTTTTTTTTTGTTGAAAATTAATTCTTTTAACTGAAAATTTAACTATTCAATTTTTGGTTGATTTTTTTAAAAATCGTTTTTAGTGGAAAATGTATGTATTTTGTTGAAAGTTCGTCTTTTTTGGTACAAAAGATTCATATTTTTTATTGATAATTCAACTATTCGGTTAAAAATTCATTTTGTTGGTTAAAGATTTATGATTTAAGTTGAAAATTCATTTCTTTGGTTGAAATTAAAATATTTTTTTGAATTCTTTTTTTTTTAATTAAATTTTTTAAACTGAAAATGTAACTATTCTATTTTTGATTGAAAATGTATCTTTATTAGTTGAAAATTCATCGGTTTGGTTGAATAATCAACTATTTGATTGTATATTTATGTCGTTTGAAAATTCATCTTTTTGATATAAAATTCAGTTGATTGGTTGAAAATTTAAATATTTTCTTGTAAATTGTTTTCTTTTCGTTAAAAATTAATTTTTGTAACTGAAAATGTAACTATATAATTTCTGATTGAAAATTGATCTTTTTCAGTTAAAAATTTTGCCTTTTTTAGTTAAAACTTCCACTATTTGGTTGAAAATTTTTGGATTTTGTTGAAAATTCCTCTATTTTGTTAGAGAAGTAATCTTCTTGGTTGAAAATTAATCTTTTTGGTTGTAGCTATTTTTTAAAAAGTAGTTAAACTTTAAACCAAGTAGTTGAATTTTTCACCAAAAAATAATAATTTTCCACCGAACAGTTAAATTTTCAACTAAGAAAGATAAATTTTTTATCAAAAAAGATACCTTTTTTACCATGAAAGGTTAATTTTCAATTCAAAAGACGAAATTTTAAAAAACTAGTTAAATTTTCATCCAAAAATTATGATTTTATCAAAATAGTTGAATTTTTAACCTTTAAAGGTGCATTTTGAACCAAAAACAGTTGAATTTTAAGCCAAAAAGAAGACATTTTTAGAAGACAGTTGAATTTTCAACCCGAAAATTTGAATCTTCAGCAGAAAAGTTTATTTTCCAAATAGTTCAATTGTTAATTAAAAAATAAATTTCCAAACCAAAATGGAATAGTCAAAATTTTCAGTTTAAAAAATTAATAAAAAAACGAAAAAAGATACATTTTTAACCAATAGTTGAATTTACAACAAAAAATATCAATTTTCAGCAAAAAAGTTAATTTTCGGCCAAATGATCAATTTTCAACTAAAATGATATATCAATTGTAGCCATTTTAAAAAAATTAGTTAATTTTTAAACCAACAAGTAGATATGAATTTTGAACAGAATAGTTGAATTTTCAATAAACACAGATTAATTTTCACCCGAAAATTTGAATTTTCAACCAAAAAGGATTAAAGATTACATTTCTACCAAAAAAAAACACGAATTTTAAAAAAAATACCTGAACTTTTAGCCTTATTGTTGAATTTTCAACTAGAAAGGATAAATTTTCAATTAAAAATATCATATTCGAACGAAAAATAATAAATAAATAGTTAAAAACATTAATTCTCAATAACAAAAAAAAACGAATTCTCAATAAAACGCTTACATTTCCAACCAGAGAGATGAATTTTAAAATAAAATTATGAATCTTTAACAACAACAAAAAATAAATTTTTCACAAAAGAGTTCAACCTAAAAGATGATTTTTTAACCAAGGAGATTAATTTTCTAAAAATTGAATAGTTAAAAGAGATGAATCTTCAACCAAAAAAATGAATTTTTAACAATTACATTACATTTTTTCATCTAAAAATTTAATAATTTGGTTGAAAATTCAACTGTTTGGTTGAAAATAAACTTTTTTGTTGAAAATCCATATTTTCGAGTTGAAAATTTAATTGATTTTTAGAAAACTCGTCTTTTTGAAAATTAATTTTTTGTGATAAAAATTTAACAATTGCATTTTTGGTTAAAAATTTGCCTCTTTGGTTGTATTCAACTCTTTTTTTATTAAAAATTAAACTATTTTTTGGTTAAAAATACCAACTATTTGGTTATCAATTAATCTCACCTTTTTGGCTTAAATTTCAACATTTTGGATGATTTTTTTTTCTTTATTGACTGAAGAATCTTTCTTGGTTGAAAATTCAAGTCTTGTTTAAAATTCGTTTTCTTTTTTATTTGAAAATTCCTCTCTTCTGGTAGAAATTTCTTCTTTTTTGATTAAAAATGCAATTGTTTGGTTGAAGAAGGATCTGTTTTGTTTGATGATTCAACTATTTTATTGAAAATTTGTCTTTTTTGGTTCAATCTAACTGTTTTTTATTCAAAATGAAAATATTTCCTATGTTAAAATATCAACTATTACCAGCTATTAATTGTTTGTTGATAATTCATCTCAGATAAGATTTATCAAAGTATAAACTTAGATTACAGTTTTATTTATTTAATTACTATTTATTCAATTTCATTTCATGTTCACATAATTAGATTTGATCCAATACTATTTTTTTTTACTTTTTTTTTAGAAATTATTTTTTAAAAGCCTTGACTGATGAAATAATTGTAAATATTTCACACATATTCAACTCGGCATTCAAATTATATAATGTCTAACTTGATGAGAGAAATGAAAGCCAACTAAGCAGATGACAATTAAAATAAGATAAGATAAGATTAGAAATTTGCATTAAACTATAAAATTAGTGATAAGACTATAAAATTATCAAGTCTTTTATATAATTGCTGCTTTTCAATTTTGCACAGCACATAAAACCTGAATTGCAAATTTAAATTTCAGTCAAAAAACCGGTTTTTATTAACCTTCCAAGTGTATTATCTGAACTGTGAGCAACAGGTAAGACTGGAATGTGTTAACTTTCAAAATTTATTATAGAAACAATTTACAAAATCGTTTTTAAATATTCTCTAAAATTAATAGTTCTATTATATCAATTGTTATTTTATAGAAAAGATTACAAATAATTTTTCTAACCATATGGTTAAAAAAATTTGATTTGTGTGGTTAATTATCTAGATTAGTCACCTCAACTTATAAATAGTTAGACTGAAGTATCTAAACTTTAACAATTTATTTCAGAAATAATTTTCAAATACGTCCTAAAAATTAACATTTAAAATTGAAAATTTTATTTTAGAAAGATATTTCAAATAACTTCTAAAATTATCAGCCAAGAAGATTAATTTTTTCAACCAAAGATAGAATAGTCGAATTTTCAGTTAACAGAAAAAAATCAGCAAAAAATTAATTTTTAATAAAGAATTCAACTGTCAACCAAGTTAGCTACTTGGTTGACAGTTGAATTCTTTATTAAAAATTAATTTTTTGCTGATTTTTGTCTGTTTCATTTTATTTCATATTTATTTCGACAAAAAAATTTTATTTTTAATAACAAAAATTCAATTCAACCAATAAATATTAACCATTAATATGAATAAAATAGTTGAATTTTCAACATTCTAGTTAAATTTGCAACCGATGAAATTAATATTCAATAAAGTAGTTCAACTTTCAACCAAATAGCTGAATTTTCAATCAAGAAGATTAATTTTCTACCAAAAAGACGAATTTTCCACTAAATAGTTGAATTGTGAAGCAAAAAAGACGGATTATTTTAGAAAACAGTTGAATTTTCATTAAAAAAAGTTAATATTTAAACCAAGAGATATATCTTAGCCTAATAAAATAAATCTTTTACAAAGTAGTTCAACTTTCAACCAAGTAGTTGAATTTTCAACAAAGAAGATGTTTTAACTAAAAAAAATGAATTTTCAACATTATAGTTGAATCTACAATCAATAAATTGAATATTGAATAAAGTATTCTAACCTTCAACCAAGTAGTTAAATTTTCAATCAAGCAGATTAATTTTCTACCGGAAAAGAAGAATTTTCACAAAAATAAATGGATTTTCAACCAAAATATTTGATTTTTCAACAATATAGTTAAATCTACAATTGGCAAAATGAATATTCAATAAAGTAGTTCAACTTTCAACCAAGTAGTTGCATTTTTTTCACCAAAATACATGAATTTTAAACCATGAATTTACATGAATTTTAAGAAGTTGAATTTTCAACGATATAGTTAAATATAAAACCGAGCAATTGAATGTTCAATAAAGTAGTTCAACTTTCAACGAAGTAGTTGAATTTTCCACAAAGATGTTTCAACTAAAAAAAATGAATTTTCAACATTATAGTTAAATCTACAATCAATAAAATGAATATTCAATAAAGTAGTTCAACTTTCAACCAAGTAGTTGAATTTTCAGCAAAGATGTTTCAACTAAAAAAAATGAATTTTCAACATTATAGTTGAATCTACAATCAATAAATTGAATATTGAATAAAGTATTCTAACCTTCAACCAAGTAGTTAAATTTTCAATCAAGCAGATTAATTTTCTACCGTAAAAGACGAATTTTCACAAAAATAAATGGATTTTCAACCAAAATATTTAATTTTTCAACAATATAGTTAAATCTACAATTGGCAAAATGAATATTCAATAAAGTAGTTCAACTTTCAACCATGTAGTTGCATTTTTTTTCAAAAAATTTTTCACCAAAATACATGAATTTTAAACCATGAATTTACATGAATTTTAAGAAGTTCATTTTCAACGATATAGTTAAATATAAAACCGATTAAATGAATGTTCAGTAAAGTAGTTCAACTTTCAACGAAGTAGTTGAATTTTCCACAAAGATGTTTCAACTAAAAAAAAAAAATTTTCAACATTATAGTTAAATCTACAATCAATAAAATGAATATTCAATAAAGTAGTTCAACTTTCAACCAAGTAGTTGAATTTTCAACTAAGAAGATTAATTTTCCACCGAAAAAATTTTAAAAAGATTTTGGTAAAAAACAGTTACATTTTAAACAAAGGAGGTAATATTCAACCAGAGAGATGTATTTTCAACTCATAAAATGAATCTTTTACAAATTAGTTCAACTTTCAACGAGGAAATTTAATTTTTAATCAAGAAAATTAATTTTTTACCAAAAAAAAAACAAACAAATTTTCAGCAAAATACATGAATTTTTAACCGAATAGTTGAATATTCAACAAAAAAAGTTTATTTTCAACTAAGGAAAATGAATTTTCAACTAAAAAAGATGAATTTTGAACCAAATCGTTAAATTTTCAACCAAAGAGAATATTAAAAATAATTTTTTTAACAAAGTGATTAAATTTTCAACCAAGTAGTTGAATTTTCAACCAAAAAAGATCAACTTTTATCCAAATATGTAAATAAATTTTTCATCAAAAAGACTAATTTTTTACCAAAAACACGATTTTTCAACCAAAATATTTTCAACCACAAAGAATGAACTTTCAATAAAAATTCTGTTAATTGATTAATTCGATTTGCATTTAAGCGAAAAAAACGAGAAAAAGGGGAAGTTTCTTGAAAACGAGAGAAAAGGATAAATTTAAAAAATGGGAAAAGAAGTGAATAAAGCTCGTACGATTTATTAATTAAAAATTTTAGTATTACATTTTCAGTTAAAATACTTCATTTTCAACCAAGAAAAAGGAAATTTTAACCAAATAGTCAAATTTTCAACCCAAAAGATGAATTTTCTACCAAAAACAGACAAATTTTCAGCTGAAAAAGATAAATTTTTAACAAACAATAGAATAGTTTAATTTTAAGTTAGAGAAATAAGTTTTTAAGCAAATAAAATAAATTTTCAACGAAATAGTTCTATTTTCAACCAAAAAGATTAAACTTTTATAAAAAAGATCAGTTTTCGACGAAAAATTGAATAGTTACATTTTTAGTTGAAAAAATTAATTTTCAATGAAAAAAACTAATTTTCAACGAAAGAAATTAACTTTCAATCAAAAGGTTATAAATGCTACCAAAAAAGATAAAATTTCAACAAAATAGATGAATTTTCAACCAAAAAGATTAAATGTCTATCAAAAAAGATAAAATTTTTACCAAAAAATTGAATAGTTACATTTTTGGTTTAAACAAATTAATTTTTAATGAAAAAAAAACTAATTTTCTGCCAAAAAAGAATAATTTTTTACAAAATACATGCATTTTCAACCAAATATTTTAATTTTTAAATCGAATTTTCGACCAAAAAGGTTCATTTTCTACCAAAAAAAGAAAAAATTTCAACAAAATAGATGAATTTTCAAATAAAAACGATAAATTTTCAACAAACAATAAACTAGTTTAATTTTAAGTTAGAGAAATAATTTTTTAACCAAATAAACTAATCTTTTAACGAAATAGTTCAATTTTCAACCAAAAAGATTAAATGTCTATAAAAAAAGATAAAATTCCGACGAAAAAGAGAATAGTTACATTTTTAGTTAAAAAAATTAATTTTCAATGAAAAAAACTAATTTTCAACGAAAGAAATTAAATTTCAACCCAAAAGATTAATATTCTATAAGAAAAGAATAATTTTTAATAAAACACATGAATTTTCAACCAAATATTTTTAATTTTTAATGGAATTTTTAACCTAATAGTTGAATTTTCAACGAAAGAGGCGAATTAGTTAGCAAGAAGATTAATATTCTACCACGAAAGACATAGTTTCAAGAAAATGCACAAATTTTCAAATAAATAGTTGAATTTTAAATTGGAGAAGATTGATGTTCAAAGAAACATGATAATATTTAAAAATTCAGTTAAAAAATTATTTTTCAATAAAAAAACTATTTTTCAACCAAATCGATTAATTTTGTAAAAGAAAATGATAATTTTTAATAAAATAAAAGAAATTTCAAATCAAATAGTTGAATTTTCAACCGAAGAAGATAAATGTTCAACCAAACATGGAATAGTAAAATTTTCAGTTAAAAAATTAATTTTTAATAAAAAAAAACTATCTTTGAACCAAATTGATTCATTTTTAATAAAATACATGAATTTTCAATCAAATAGTTGAATTTTCAACCGAAGAAGATAAATGTTCAACCAAACATGGAATAGTTACATTTTCAGTTAAAAAATTAATTTTAAATTAAAAACTATTTTTTAACCCAATTGATTAATTTTGTACCAGAAAAGATTAATTTTTAATAAAATACATGAATTTTCAATTAAATAGTTGAATTTTCAACCGAAGAAGATAAATGTTCAACAAAACATGGAATAGTTAAATTTTGAGTTAAAAATTAATTTTCAATAAAAAAACTATTTTTGTACCAAACTGATTAATTTTGTACCAGGAAAGATTAATTTTTAATAAAATACATGAGAGTTCCGGTTGGCGCGCGAATGTGAAAGCACGCGTGGAAAACCCAAGTTAGATTTTCGGTAGTTTTTGCGGAAGTTAGTACGATTCTGAAGCTAGAAAGCTGATCAAACGGTAGCTGTAAAGCTAGAAATCCGAGGGAAGTGTTATCCAAAGGTGGGATTTAGTAGAAGCAGTGAATTTTTTCTTATTTTGTTGTGGGCATTGTGTGGTACAGACAGTGAGGTTATGGAAGAAAACGGAAAGGGAAGTGGAGGTTCTAAAGAACACAACGAGGGGGCAGCACGAAACGGTTGGCCTGTTCTGGATGACAACAGCGACGTGCAGGGGGAGTTGGAGGAAACAGAATGGCAGATGACAGCTGAGGGCGCAGAAAAGGAAGGTCTAACGAAAGAAAAGAAAAGAAGGGGTAGGCCGAAGAAAGAGGATAAAAACAAATTTGCGGATGCCAAAAGTGCGGAAAAAATGGACAAATTCATAATTAAGAATAATGAATTGACCTTTGGGCTGAGTTTAAAAGAGGCGGCTTTTGGCAAAAGCAAAAAACTTAACAGAACTCCAAATGGTTCACCGACACGGTCTCATGGGGAGAACAACAAAGATAAAAAAGTGAGTGGAAATTATTTAGACGACGAAGAAGACGAAAGGGATCAAGTGAGCAGCGAAACAGAGTGAATTTAAAAGTGGGGGCAGAGGGCCTTAACAAGGAAGTGTTGGACATAGGCGTTCAGCCAGTAGTTGTGCCAAATATAAGCAGTGCAACCATTTCTACTGTCCAGGATCAAGTTGAGAATATCAGTGCGTTAGAAAGGAAGGAGTTACAGGAAATTTTGTGGGGAGTTTTGGACAAGTGGTGGAATGAAAAAGGAAAATTAGAGGTCTGGAAAGTGTCGGAAGAAATAGGAAATGTGAAGAAACTTGTAGAGGAAATCAGAGTCAGCGGGGACAAATGGAATGCTGCACTTATAACTATAGAAAAATCAAGAGAGAAGGAGGAAAAATGGAAAAACGAAAAACAGTTATTGAATGAGGAAATAAGGGATCTAATCAAAACAGTAAATGAACAGAAGGATGAAATTTCGGGGCTCAAGTTGGTAGAAAATAAAGAAAATACAGGGCCACATGAAACGAGCCGCAGAGAAAAGATTTCAGAACGTCCAGAAATTCCACAATCGCAAATGCAAGAACAGGAACAAGAGACCGAACAACAAGAAGGAGACAGTTGGATGGGAGGTTTTGAAGATTTCGAAAGGCTTGCTGAAGAAGATGAAAATTCTAGTCCAAGTAAGGGTCGACCAGAACTACTGTGTCGAAGAATTGAAGTGGGAACTAGAGGAAAGAAAAAAACGGAAGAACTTTATAAAGGTTAGAGGTTTCAGAGCAGTGGGGAAAACCCTGGACAAAGAGATACAGGGTGTAATAAGCGAAAGGACTGGAGTCGAAATTCGCATTAAGGAATTGAGAGTGATCGGAGGGGGAACCCTGGTGAAGTTAGATTCCTGGAATACTAAGAAAAGACTGATGGAGAGAAAGAAGAGACTTAAAGGGACGAAAATCATCATAGAAGACGACCTGACGGAAAGACAATCAGAAGTGCAGAGATGGATAGAGGGGCAAGTATGGGAAGCTAAAAAGAAAGGGAAGCAGGCCTCCTCAAGCTACATGAGATGGCAAATAGACGGTCAAACATTTGTTTGGGATGAATTGAAAGGAGTGACGGAGAAGCAGAATTTTCGTAGACCAACATATTAATGATCTACGAGTAATTGTCTGGAACATTGCGGGAGTAACTAAGATATGGAACACTTGGGATTTTTTGAAGAACTCCGATTTGATAGTACTACAGGAGACTAGGGTGGAGAAGAAGAGAGAAGGAGACGTGTTATCAAAATTAGATAAAAATTTTGTATGGTCAACGAAGCCGGCTGTGAGAGTCAACAAGAAAGGTAGGGCGAAGGGGGGGGGGGCAATTGATAGGAATAAGAAAAAGTGTGAGTGAAGGGGTTCATGTGCGTGAGTGGGAATATGGTTTAATTTTAAAAGGTGGGAAATTTGAATGCAATGAAAAGATGCTGAACATTGTAACGGTTTATAATAATGTTGGAACTGCAAATGTGATAAGTAAGTTGAATGTTATTGTAGAAGAATCTATGAAAGAAATGGAAAATATTATATTAGTAGGGGACTGGAATGCAAGGATAGGTGAGGAGCAAGGAAGGGTAGATGCGGATGAGAGTGAGCTAGATCAAAATTACTTTGAAACAAGATCTTCAGAAGATCCGATTTTAAATGCAGAAGGAAAAAAATTGATTAATTTTTGTGAGGACCACGGATTGCTAATATTGAATGGAAGGACGAAAGGAGACAGGGAGGGGAAACTAACGTATATCTGTGGAGCTGGGAGTTCGGTTCTGGACTATGTAATTACAAGAGACAACGGGGAAGGTAATGTGATTAAAGAATTGAAAATAGAAGCAAGAATAGAATCGGACCACCTACCAGTGACCTTTAAACTTGACATTCAGAGGGAAAAAGACGACAGGTTTGTTTTTCATAATAATAGAGATATCTAGCCAGGAGTAAGAATGATTTGGGAACAGGATAAGGAAAAGGAATTTGAAAAAGCTTTGGAACGTATTTGGGAGGACCCTGCGGAAGGCACTAGCTGAGAGGATAGATGGGAAAGAATTATACAGAGCATTAAAAAAGTTGCATCAGAATTAGGAATGGTTAGGAAGGTAGGAAACAACAAAAAGGGTTCGATTAGGAAGGGAAACAATAGTAACGGGTTGGAACAGGAAAGTAAACCTTTAAAACATAAGGTCTGGAAAACTTTAAAGAAGTGTCTCAAAACTAAAAGCGACAGGGACAGGGAGGAATTCGCGAAGGAACGGAATAGTCTGAAAAAATTCTTTGCTGAAAAGAAACGAGAGAAAAGGGAAGAAAATTGGGTGAAAGTGGCGGAGAGTAAAAAAATGAGCGAGTTTTGGGGAGCAATAGGTAATTTTAGACCTAGGACAAGAAAAAGGGGCAACAAGATCAAACAGGAGAAGTGGAAATCTCACTTTCAGAATTTACTTGAGGCAGATAAAATTAGTGAAGCAGAGACCAGAACTCTTGATTTGGCGAGAGAAGAGGAGATAGTTGAAGACCTTAGCGGAATAATGGAGGCAGGGAACGGTGAGAGTTTTTTAGAAGAGGAAGAGGGAGAAGATGACCTAAATAGTGAAATAGATGCTAAGGAAGTAGCGCAATGCATAAAAAAGATGAGAAAGGGGAAATCGCCAGGTGAGGACGGGCTGTCGGTAGAATTTCTACAAGGTTTACCTACATGTTGGTTCAAAGAAGTCCACAGATGCATAAATGGTATGTGGAAGAAAGGGAGGATTGGGAGAGGTTGGGAAAAAGCCAGAATCTTCCCTATATTCAAAGGAGGAGACGAAAATGATACCGGTAACTATAGGGGAATAGCACTTTTAGATGTGGGATACAAGGTCTTGGCTAAAATAATGGATGAAAGAATTAGAGGGTGGTTGGAAAAAAAGGTCTATTTAAAGAAAGTCAGGCTGGTTTCAGAAAGGGTAGGGCAACAAGAGATCATATTTTTGCGCTGAACTCGATGATAAACAACAAATTAAAAAGGGAAGGGGGAAAACTTTACGTAGCTTTTGTAGATTTTAAGAAAGCCCTTGATTTGGTGGACAGAGATACTCTTTTTGTTAGATTGGAAAAGATTGGGATAAAGGGTAGAATGTTGAGAATGATCAAAACTATATACAGGGAAACTAAAAATGAGGTAATCACGGATGAAGGCGTAACTGAGAGCTTTATGACCAACAGGGGGGTCAGGCAAGGGTGCCCACTGAGCCCAACGCTTTTTAACGTGTTTGTAGAAGATTTAGAGGAAGAATGGGAAAGGAAAATAGAAGGAGGTACAGTAATAGGAAACACTAAGGTTTATGCATTGAAATTTGCTGACGTCTGGTAGCGGATTTTGGTGACGGCTTATCCGAAATGCTCAGAACTTTAGAATGATATCTGACTAAAAATAAACTCCAAGTGAATGTAAATAAGACAAAAATCATGATATTTAGAAAAGGAGGCAGGAGAAAGAAAGGGGAAAAATGGAAGATATTTGGAGAAGTACTAGAAGTAGTGGATCGATATAAGTTCTTGGGTTTTTGGTTTTCTACAGCGGGGACTTTTAGTAAGCATCTGAAAACTTTAGCAGGAAAAGCACAGAAAGCTATCAACGCAGCATGGGGGGTGATGAAAAGGGCAAGAATAAATAATTTAGGAAGAAGGCTCTACTTGTTAGACACTTTGGCAAAGTCAGGCGCCCTATACGGGGTTGAAGTATGGGGATGGGAAAGGTCAGAGGTTATGGAAAAAGTGCAAGGCAGATATATAAAAATGATAATGGGGTTAGATAGAAACACGCCAAATTATATTTGGAGAATGGAAGCAGTGAGAAGAAGTCTAGAAATTGAGGCGAGAAAAAGGGCAAGTAGATAAGTTTTAGAAATTCTGAGAATGGGGCGAGATAGACTACCTAGGATTTGTCTAATGGAGGAATTAAGAGCGATTGATAATAATGAGGCATCCAAATGGGGAGAAGTATTGAAAAAAGCGATGGCCGAAGTAGGAGACGGAGAAACATTACGCTGAATGAGGAACGAAGGAAATGAAGGCAAAATACAAAGTAATTTAGAAGGAGGGGTTATACGAAAGTCTGAACAAGAAATTCAATCTGATTGGGGACGGATCGACAAATCCAAATACTGTCAGTTATACCAAAATTACAAAGAGGGATTTCAAAGGGAAAAATACTGGGATTTAAAGAAGGTAAATGGGGAGTTTAAGGAACAGTGGGCAAGACTGAGATATGGGAACGTAGGTTTGTCAGGCAATAAAGGGTACAGCAATACATTATGTAGATTGTGTGGAGTATCGGAAGAAAATTTGGCTCACATTTGGATTTGCGAAGAAGCAAGAAGACTAATTAAAAGGGACCTGGTCGGGGAGGTTGATTCTCGGTTACAAAAAGATCCGCATATCGAAATTGAACAGAAACTAATAAATATTCTGAAAGAAGAATTGAGCTCTGAGCTCTGCAGATATGCAAAAGAATTCGAAAGACTGCGAGAGAGAGTGTAATCAACAATCTAGATGTTGGGGTTGAGTTGGAAGAAAATAGTGATATAGGGGAGTAACATAGCCTAAGGCCAGGAGGAACTGTAATATAGATATAGAAATAGGTAATTACTTAATTGTTATCTGTTCAGGTTCAAATTCTAAGACAGAAAATATGTACCTTCGTTTTATTTGATAATTTAAGAGGGCAAAGGAATATTGTAAAAACTGTAAAAGCATACAATGAAGACAATAAATATTGATTGATAAAATACACGAATTTTCAGTCAAATAGTTGAATTTTTAACCGAAGAAGATAAATGTTCAACCAAACATGGAATAGTTAAATTTCCAGTTAAAACATTAATTTTCAATAAAATACAAGAATTTTTAATCAAATAGTTGAATTTTCAACCGAATAAGATAAATAAACGTTCAACCAAACATGAAATAATTAAATTTTCAGTTAAGAAATTAATTTTCAATAAAAAAAGTATTTTTGTACCAAATTGAATAATTTTGTACCACAAAAGATTAATTTTTAATAAAATACATGAATTTTCAAACAAATAGTTGAATTTTCAACCGAAGAAGATAAATGTTCAACCAAACATGGAATTGTTAAATTTTCAGTTAAAAAATTAATTTTCAGTAAAAAAAACTATCTTTGAACCAAATTGATTAATTTTTAATAAAATACATGAATTTTCGATCAAATAGTTCAATTTTCAACCGAAGAAAATAAATGTTCAACCAAACATGGAATAGTTAAATTTTCAGTTAAAAATTAATTTTCAGTAAAAAAACTATTTTTGTACCAAATTGATTAACTTTCTACCAGAAAAGATTAATTTTTAATAAAATACATGAATTTTTAATCAAATAGTTGAATTTTCAACCGAAGAAGATAAATAAACGTTCAACCAAACATGGAATAATTAAATTTTCAGTTAAGAAATTAATTTTCAATAAAAAAGCTATTTTTGTACCAAATTGAATAATTTTGTACCAGAAAAGATTAATTTCTAATAAAATACATGAATTTTCAATCAAATAGTTGAATTTTCAACCGAAGAAGATAAATGTTCAACCAAACATGGAATAGTTAAATTTTCAGTTAAATAATTGATTTTCAATGAAAAAACTATTTTTGTACCAAATTGTTTAATTTTGTACCAGAAAATATTAATTTTTAATAACATACATGAATTTTTAACCAAATATTTGAATTTTCAATTGAAGAAGATAAATAAACGTCCAACCAAACATGGAATAATTGAATTCTAAGTTAAAAAATTAATTTTTAATGAAACAACTATTTTTGTACCAAATTGTTTAATTTTGTACCAGAAAAGATTAATTTTTGATAAAATACATGAATTTTCAATCAAATAGTTGAATTTTCAACTGAAGAAGATAAATAAATGTTCAACCAAACATGGAATAGTTAAATTTTCAGTTAAAAAATTAATTTTAAATTAAAAAACTATTTTTTAACCCAATTGATTAATTTTGTACCAGAAAAGATTAATTTTTAATAAAATACATGAATTTTGAATGAAATAGTTGAATTTTCAATTGAAGAAGATGAATAAACGTTCAGCCAAACATGGAATAGCTAAATTTTCAGTTAAAAAATTAATTTTCAGTAAAAAAAACTATCTTTGTACCAAAATTGAATAATTTTGTACCAGAAAATATTAATTTTTAATAAAATACATGAATTTTTGACCAAATAGTTGAAGTTTCAATTGAAGAAGATAAATAAAC